>OY735205.1:632500-775000 GCA_963457665.1 Thysanoteuthis rhombus | reverse complement strand
CTCATTGCCCTCAACGAACCCACCAAGGTCTGGTGCTACCTTAGAAGAACCAAAAAGAGCTGGTGGGGCTCTTCGGTTATTTCTGAACCACATCGGTCTTAACCAACCCACCAAGGTCTGGCGCTACCTCAAAGAACCAAAAACCCCTATCATGACAGTACAACCAAACCATTTTACCGCAAAAAACGGGGCACAGATCCAAGACCTGTGTGTCGTAACCGGCAGGTGTTCCCTTGTTAGCCACCAGGAGGGACCCGGTCGTCATCCTGTGACTGCTGGCCAAAACTCCGGCTCGTGTACCCTTAATGGCCTTCAGGAGGGACACAGTCGTCACATAGCTACTGTTGGCCAAGATTCATATACCACTAACGACACCCAGGGAAGGCGCGGTCCTCTCGGAGTGACTGCTATAAAAAACAAGAGAAAGAGATGGACAAGGGAGGAGAATAGGCTAGTTATGTATTGTTACTTTAAAAGCAAGCCTTCAGTGCGATCTTATAGGGAGCGTATGCTCCAAATATGGAGGGAAAAATCTGATGTGGAAGTATCGAACCAACGCCTTGCTGACCAAGTAAAGCAAATTCAAAAGAAGAAATGGCTGTCTGAGACTGAACTACTAGAGATTCGCATTAATGTAGAGAGAGGTTCAGGTGACACATCTGAAGAATGCCCCCCCAGCACAATTAGTACCAATAACAAAACTAGAATAACTCCCCATGAGACCCCCACAGTAAGCTATGTATCAGAGGGTGATGACGAGGCACCAACGGAAGAAGAGAACACCAAAATACAAGCTTTGAAAGAGATCATGCGAGGAGAGAAAACAACACTCCCCTCCCTAAGAGACAAAGACAGAAAGAAAGTCGGAGAAGTGACCGAGCAGGTCAACTGCCTCTTACAGCACATAGAAACAAACACCCTCCTAGACCTTAACAACCTAATTTACGCAGGGGCGAAAATGGTAGCACAAAGCTTTACAACACAAGATAGGAACCCGAGCAATAATAGGGAAGGGAAACCCAACTGGGAGAGAAGGTTACAAAGGCAGATCTCCCAACTACAGAGAGATGAAGCACTGCTTAGAAATACACCACACACAGACAGACCACGAGTAAGACTTTATAACAAATACAAGGTAACGCAAAAAGGCATCGCAACTGTAGTCGAAGAGTTACACCAGAAAAGACTAGCTAAAGAGGCAAGACTAAAAAGATACAGACTAAGAACGGCCCAATACACACAAAACCGCACATTCCAAAACAATGAGAAAAAGTTTTACCGAGATTTAAATGGGGAAAGAAGGCAGGACATGAAACCAGATGCCACAGAGGCCAAGAACTATTGGAATAGCATATGGGGGCACCCAAAAAGACATAACGTAACACCGCAATGGTTAGGAAACATGAGAAAAGAACTAGGAGATATAGACAAGGGAGAACCAATAGTACTGAATGAAACCACATTGAAACATACTCTTA
The DNA here is from genome assembly GCA_963457665.1 of Thysanoteuthis rhombus. Lineage (NCBI taxonomy): Eukaryota > Metazoa > Mollusca > Cephalopoda > Oegopsida > Thysanoteuthidae > Thysanoteuthis > Thysanoteuthis major. Next base: position 773,522 of record OY735205.1, on the reverse strand, counting down.
GGAAAGTAGCCAACTGGAAAGCACCGGGTCCCGACGGGATCCATGGGTATTGGTTCAAAAAATTTACCACGTTACACGGCAGACTCACTCACCTACTCCAAAATTGTCTGAATGAAGGCAAAGCACCAGAATGGATGACTAAAGGCAGAACCACCCTCATCCAAAAAGACCCGGGAAAGGGGAACATAGCAAGCAACTATAGACCAATCACTTGCCTACCACTTATGTGGAAAATCCTGACCGGGCAAATAGCAGAGAGAATATACATGTCAATGGATAGAAGGGGGCTACTACCAGAAGAACAGAAAGGGTGTAGGATAGGAACCAAAGGGGCAAACGATTTACTCTACATAGACCAGATGATCTTAAAAGAAGTAAGGAAAAGGAGAAAGAATATCGCAATGGGATGGATAGATTACAAAAAGGCATACGATATGATTCCACATAGCTGGATACTCGAATGCCTTAGAATGTTCAAAATTAGCGAACCGGTGGTTAAATTCATTGGTAATTCAATGGAAGACTGGAAAGTAGATTTGACAGCCGCAGGGGACAAACTAGCCGAGGTAGGGATAAAAAGGGGGATCTTCCAAGGGGACTCGTTGTCCCCACTATTATTTGTTCTAACAATGATACCGCTTAACAGAATCCTGAAAAACAGCAAAGGATACCACTTCTCTAAAACAAAAGGAAAGGTCAATCACTTAATGTACATGGACGATATTAAATTGTTTGCGAAAAACAGGGGAGAGCTTGAGACTCTGTTCAACGAAGTAAGGGAATATAGTGAGGACATAGGAATGGAGTTTGGGATAGAAAAATGCGCAATCATGGTAATGCACAAAGGAAGGCTTTCAATGACTGAGGGAATTGAACTTCCGGACAACAACAAGATTAGGGCATTGACTGCACAAGACCGATACAAGTACCTAGGTGTCCTTGAATGTGACACGATAAAACGGGAAGAGATGAAGGAGAAAATTAAGAGGGAATACCTTAGAAGGATAAGGAAAATATTAGAAACCAAATTAAATAGCAGAAATCTAATAAAAGGAATGAACACCTGGGCTGTGTCAGTAGTTAGGTATACAGGACCATTCCTAGGATGGACAAAGGTAGAGCTCCAATCAATGGATAGGCGAACAAGGAAACTTATGACGATGCATAAAGCATTACACCCTAGGGATGATACAGATAGACTATACGTTAAGAGAAAAGAAGGTGGTAGGGGGCTCATCAGCATAGAAGATTGTGTCCAGAGAGCTAAAGTAGTCCTAGATAAATATGTGCAAACAAATAGTGAAGAAATCATAAAGAGCGCGAGGGATAGTGCAACAAACAAAGTAGAAAGCAATGGAACGGTACAGCAAACTAGAAAAGAAAAGTGGGAAGGGAAAAAATTGTACGGCGAGTTTAAAAGACAGATAAAAGATATAGCAGACGAGAAATCATGGACGTGGTTACGAAAGGGGAACCTTAAGAGAGAAACAGAATCGCTCATCATGGCAGCCCAAAACAAAAGCATAAGAACAAACTACATAAAAGCTAAAATCGACAGAACACAGGCAAACAGCAAATGCCGCATGTGCGGTGAAAGAGATGAGACAGTAAACCACATAACTAGTGAATGTAGTCAACTCGCCCAGAAGGAGTATAAGCATAGACACGATAGAGTAGCAACGATGATACACTGGGAACTAAGTAAACAAATGGGATTCAACCATGGGGAAAAGTGGTATCAGCACAAGCCAGAGGCAGTTTTGGAGAATGACAACCACAAACTACTGTGGGACTTTGACATCCAAACTGACCACCTCATCCAGGCAAGAAGGCCGGACTTAGTAATAGTAGACAAAAAAAGGAAGGCCTGCCAAATAGTAGACGTGGCTGTGCCTGCAGACCATAGAGTAAAAAAGAAGGAGGCTGAAAAAAGGGAAAAATACCAGGACCTAGCAAGGGAGTTAAAGAAAATGTGGAACATGAAAACTAGGGTAGTACCGGTCATAGTGGGAGCACTAGGAACTGTCCCCAAAACGCTGAGGGAGAGACTGGAGGAGATCGGGATTAGGGGGAGGATCGAGACCGTACAGACCACAGCACTACTGGGAACTGCACGGGTACTGAGGAAGGTGCTAGAGATATAAGTACTGCAACGAATTGTAGCTCTGTCATGATATGCGAAAGAGGGAGGAGACGTTAGCTGAAGACCTGAGGAGACTTATTGTCACTCAGCCCTCAGCGATAACCACTGGGCAACCGGTGTGAAACTGTAAATCGCAGAATTACTGCGACCTGCTAGTACTAGGAGAGGAGGGCTGGAGACTTGAGGAGACTTGCTGTCACTCAAACTCCAGCGGTTACCACCAGGCAACTGGTGTGAGATTCCAAATAATAATAATAATAATAATAATAATAATACCACCAGGCAACTGGTGTGAGATTCCAAATAATAATAATAATAATAATAATAATAATAATAATAATAATAATAATAATAATAATACCACCAGGCAACTGGTGTGAGATTCCAAATAATAATAATAATAATAATAATAATAATAATAATAATAATAATAATAATAATAATAATCATCTGAATTTCATCTATTTCTCAATAGATATACGACCCCCAAGTAGCTGAACTAGTGCATTGTAACCAGAGGATCTCAGTTTTAAATACTGAAAATCCCAACTGGAGATTAGTGAGGTCAGCTTGTAATCTCCATTTTAATCCACTATGATCAGCCAACAGGAAGGTTTTAGAGACCTGGCATTTTTGTGGGAAATCAAAGATTTATTAACATTGCAAAACACACGCCAATTGCATGGATGAGCGAAGTTCAAATGATAAACTGACGAATATTGACTTAGAAAACTATCTCTGCATGCACACACACTCACATGCACACAAGTGCGCGCACGCACACACACACACATACACACAGAGGAATCCAGGAATTTGCTTCCGATTAAGAGATATTTTAGAATATTAAAGAGATTTAAAAAAAGATAGTCCAAAATACGGGAAATCGAAGCGCACTTAACCCCCAATCAGCATTGTAATTATATATGAACTGAGTTTCATTGTTTTTTGTTTTTTTTTATTAGAGTATGACGTTGGCACTGTCAACTTTACAGAGGTATGCGCTCTATGGGTGCTTCCCAGTGTTGTTTCTTTTTCTTGTAATTCGTCTAGTTCGTGTGACAGTCTCTGCTTGGCGATATAATCTTTAATCAAATCTTCCATGATTGGCTATTACGAAGAATGTGAAGACTTTGCATTTTAGGGGAAACCAAAGATTTATTAGCATTACAAAGCCCTACACGTTTGGGATGGATAAGCAGAGATAAGCAGATCCAAGGATTATGAAACCTTTTGCCTACCACGAGTTGTGGCAGTTCGATACGCATGAAAGACCGAAAAAATAAAAGCGAGATCTTAGTCCGGGACAAAATAGACAAAACCTGGAGAAAATACAATCGACAATGAAATAAATAAGCGAGACAAACGTCGTTGTTTCAAATCTCGACAAATCCAGTCGCTCTGTACAAGGTTGGGAGGAAGAGTCGATTCGCTTGGATTCAGGCGATTAAATAAAATATCGTGTCATCATGAGACCGTGAAAAAAAAAGGGGGGAAAGAGAAATAAATAAATGCCAAAATGATCGAATGGTGGAATTGACTTGAAAATTCAACGTCTTTCTGTCTCTGTTTGTCCCTGGTTCACTCTCCTTCCCTTGTCTGAAGTAGATATGTATTGGAATTGCTATAAACAGAAGGGTAAAAGTATGCCAGAAGAGGGTGACTGGAATGAATAGCCACACATTCACACACACACACACATATATATGTACACACACACACACACACACTCATATATATATATATAGAGAGAGAGAGAAAGAGAGAGAGAGTGAGAGGGAGAGAGGGGGATGAATATATACAAGATATATCGCTACATATTTCTTCATAATAATAAGTAATGTTATCCTTCCCACACCCCTCCACTCATGACAGTCAAACAAAAGATGAAAATATTTTTTCGGCCAATTGAATTCATTTTTCATGTTAGTTCTATTCTTGCCACAATATTCCGCTTGTTCCATTCCTCACTTTGTCGACAATAAAATTAAGGAAAAGAACGAGTCCAGTTTTTCGACGAAGTCTTTCAATGTCAATGATTGTTTCTCCAAAGGACGAAAGATGAAAACAATTCAGGAAAAGATTACTGGAGGAATTCAATATTTCCTGACCAAGAAATGTTGTTAAATTTGTTTTCATTTTTATATTGTTTTCAGATTAATCCAACCTTTTTCTATTGATGAGACACTTTTGAAAAAAAATGCGACTTGTTACTTGGGTTCCGTTGGCCAAGCCCGATATCTAATATCACCCCAGCAGTTCAACTGACTCGAGAAAAGTATCTTTTGCAAGGTATACGAAAATATACTTTATTTCACAACATACCTAGATATTATTGGTGACACGCAGTTTCAAAAACTCTAGATTAACCGATGTTAAAATTTTAAAATAAGCCCTTTTTTGCTCTTTGATTGAATATTGATTATATACACTCTCTTTGTCACGGCACTCGTTCTACCGGCACTATTTAATGACACACTCTAACAGCACAGTTGTTACATTTTCGGCAAAGCTATTATCGGAGATTAGTTTGTTGCAATAGCACAGAGATTTCAGTGAATTATTTTTAAAATTAAAATTAACGAACCCCTGCATTAATGCCGCCTAAATGGTATACGGCTTAAGTTTAATAAAACGTATTTTTTGTCCTTGAATGAAGATCCACCCGTACCAACGGCACATTCGTTATATTGGCAATTTCAAATCTTGGAGGGTGCTGTTAGAACGGGATTTATTATATTTCAGAGTCATTTGATACTTATCTGATAACAGAGCATCTAAGCAGAAGAAATACTACCTTTGCGTGCGTCGTCTCGCGTCCACCGTTGAAAGGAGATCGTGCGCATGCGTAACGACATCTGCCTCTGTTGTTTTAGCTAATTTCTATTTTATTTCAAAATGTAACCTTGAAAAATCTTACATGGAAATTATTTCCCTCCATTAGGAACAGAGTTCTTTATTTTTGATATTTGTTTACATTAATATAAAAAAATACGAAGAAAATAAAATTGGAAAATTTCAGGAGCTAAATATACACTCACGTTTTAAAATCTACTAAAATTCAACTGATTGGTGAAATTTGATTAATCTATTGGTATTCATTCATTGATTACTGAATTTATTCATGAAAAGGTTACTTTGAGGAAAAAAAATCGATTTTTTTTACGTAAGATAGCACCTCCACATTTAATTCTATGACATCTCAATAAGTATCAGAGCCGAGAATATAAATTCCTGGAGAATTTAAATCAAATCAGTCCTTTCTATATAAAAGATATTCTGAGGATTAATTAATGCCCTAAATCCGAAACATTCAAAATTGCAATATGAACTAGGGTACTGCTCTGTTTGGCGACTCTTTTGATCTTTCATGTTCAATTATATTGTAGACTTACGCTATGTAAAGGCTTTTATTGACGAATTTTTCTCTTTCTCTCTCTCTCTCTCTCTCTCTCTCTCTCTCTCTCTCTATCTATCTATCTATCAATATATATATATATATATATATATATTTTAATTTTATTTATCTATCTACCTCTCTATACATATATATTTGTGTGTGTGTGTGAGAGAGAGAGTAGATATATGAATCAATATTGGTATGGATTAGGGTTAATCCAACAATATCATGACAATGTTGGAAGTTTTGTTTTAAAATTATCGAAATTTTATTCCTGACATTTCGACAATTTTTGGGACTAAGGTGACCACTGTTTATAGATGAAATCTGAATTATAGGTGGGCAAGATTGGGTATTATTATTTTGATGCGGTTGTATGCTTCTTTGACCTGCATCAGGTATGTATCTGCGTATATACTCGAGTACCTACATACCTACCCGGGTTCAAAACCTTTGAATTTTGCCTAATAAACACTCAAGTACGACTCATTTGAAGTCTGACTACCGAGCATACAAATAGCACTGATATTCATTATTTTATAGATGCATCCCTTCAAATAAACGATAATCAGATAAAGTAGAAATAGATTTACAGTAAACTCTCGTTGTAACGACACTCGTTCTAACAGAGTTTTTTTTTTTTTTAAATTCCAACGACAGTTTTGTTTTTATATTTTTGCAAGAGTATTTTCGGTCAATAGTTTGCAGTAACAGCATAATCATCATAATGAAAATAATAGGTCATGGATTTTGCACAAAGTGTAGCCACTTCTGACATGGTAAAAATTTTTGTCTGCACATTTTGATTCCTTATTATTAATACACTTTTGGCTTTTCGTGACTGATTTTTGTGCTTTCGATCCACAAGACCTTCTACCGCTCTGAGAATTTTTCAGTTTTGAAGAAATTCCCCGAGGAGAGGAAGTTAATTGCGAAAATTTTTCTTTAATTTTTTGAGATGGGACCACGGCAAATCGGGAGTGCCCTAAGTGTATTAGTAATGAGAAACTAAAAAAAAAGTACAGGCGAAGATGACCTTTATTATCAAGTCAGAAGTGACAATAAAAATCATCTGTTATAACGGCAAATTCGTTATAACGACACAATTAAATCCCCAATTGTGCTGTAATAAAGGGATTCTGCCTCACCCCCACACACAACTACACATACTTCAAGTCATATTTGAGGATAATTGTACTATTATTTGGTCTAGCCATGTTGTAAGAATGACAGACAACTGCTTGACATAACGACTCACAACGTATATCTCATGATAGGGAGGTCTTGGCGAATCTTGGGGAAGGTTTTATGTTCGACGACGGACGCTAAAGGGTTTATGCTCTTGTTTTCATGTATGATCGTTAGGCTTTCTGGTTATAACTCATTCGCTCCCTACCTTTCATAATTTCTTTTCTCCTTTACTACCCATCCTTTCAATATAATGAACAAGGGTGAAATAGAAAAGAGTGCTTAGGCTCGAATGGGATAAAAAGGGACTCAGCATTCAAGTAAGTGTCATTCATTCAATACTACTTTCTAACAAATTCTAAGTTCGAAGTCTAAAAACTAAGTTATGATAGTTGTCGGCTGCAGAAACATAGACAGACAACAGAAATAATAAATAACAACAACAACAATAATCATAATAGTAATCATAAAACAAATCTGAGAATATTCAATGTATCTTATACCTTCTTCAGTCAAAATTTAATTATAAAACAAATTTGAAAGCGTTAATGATGCGTTCTTCAGAGAATTATGAAATAAAACTCGAGCGTCATGGAAAAGGTTCTACAGTAACTTGGTGTCATTTTGGATTTTTAAAATAATTTTTTTGAAAAGTTGAAAAGATGAAATTTGATATCTGTCAAGGAGAACGAAATATAAGTTGAAAGTCACACATAGATGTTGTGAAAAACCTGAAGTAAATTCAAATCTCAATTACCAAGGAGTCCATGGTCCAAATGATCTAGTTCGTCGGAACTACCATTCAAACCATCTGGGTAGGCTAGATATTAGAGGAAGGATAGAGACTATGCAGATCTGCACTACTGGGATCTCCATGAATATTGAGGAAAGTGCAGGAAATATGAGACTTCCAATCTCCAGTCGTTATCAACGACTTAATAACTAGAACAGCATGTGAGGTGAGTAACGTGGGGAAGGTTGGCACAGTACAAACCACAGCGCTGCTTTGATACGTGAGAATGTTAAGAGGAGGGCTGGAAATCTTAGGAGACTTACTGTCACTCAGCCCTCATCGACGGCTATCAAACATCAAGTGAAAAAGGGCAAACTACAGCACTACTGTGCACTGTACGAATGCTGAGAAGATGACAGGAGATTTGCTCTTACTCAGTTTCCAACGATATCCAACACAGACATCTGGTGTGAACATGCAGAAATAATAATAATAATAATAGTAACAATGATAATAATAATAATGATAATAATGATAATAATCTCTGTTTTTATCTACTTATCTATTTATTTATCTATTCATTCCTCTATCGATCTATTTATCTCTCACTGTCATATCGTATTAGCGTATCTGTGTCTCCCAAACATAGTCTTTTTCTCTTTGACACTCCTTGATTATCATTCAATCATATCCCTCATCTCTCTCTCTCTCTCTCTCTCTCTCTCCCTCTCGCATGCACTCTCGCTCGGTTGCGCTCTTTCCTTAAACATCCGGTAAAAGTCTCTCTTTTTCTCTCATACGATTACAAACGCTCTGTCTGCCTGTCTGCCCACCTTCTCTCTCTTCATGGACTACTGATCAATCAAATAGAAAACTCCATTTTTTCCCTTTTCAACGTGACAGCACAGCTAATCGGGGAACGGGGAGATGTCGACTAAAACGAGGAATAACCAAACACGACAGCGTTCATGTACAGTGGGCAATTGGCTGGTTGTGGAAGCCCTAGGCAACGGTTTTTGTTGCTACGAGGATCATTGCCAGGCAGACCTGTACGCACATAACGTAGAAGCAGCTGTATCTATCTATCTATAGACGCATACACGCACACGCATACACACACATGCATAATTCATAATATATATTCTCAATTTGCAAAAATACTAAAAGAAAGAAATAAAAAATATATTTCATCCGTTGTTAATTTAGTTTTATAGACTCCTAAATAGACGCATCCCACAAGCTCAAAATTTATATCTAAGGGTAACTTGACCCCGTGATGAGCATAGGATACGTGGGGCGTACCTCCAGTGACATCTAAAGGTCAATATGGGATCAGGTGAATTTTGGCATTCTCAAATCTACAGGAGAAGGCTCACTCTAAAGGCTGCAAATTAGTGTACATAGGTAGCTTGACCATAGGATAGTTGACAATGATCTCTCGTCAATTTTTTATCTTCAAATATAAAACCATACGAGTTGCAAATCTATGAGTCCATGGGACGAATAGGATAGTTCACAATAATCTCTGGTAATCCTTAAATGTCAATTTAGTGCTATGTAAATTTGGAGATTTTCGAATAAAATCTAATGGGCTACCAAATTTCATAGGATAAGTTACTTGGAGCTCTAATGATGGGCAATTTAAGAATTTCCAGATACAAGGGAGACGTCTGCGCCCTACGGGCTGCAAATTTGTGTAAATCGATAAATCAAAATAGGATAGGTGGGGCTGACCTCTGGTGACCTTTAAACGTCAATTTAAGTTCGGGGCAATTTTGGTATTTTCAAAAAATGTCAATTTTGACATTTTCTACCACGTTGCGATCCTTGGTTTGAGAAGCTCTGAGCTAAAATTTACTTGATGACCTTTCAGTATTGATTGTTTGCACCCCGGGAAAAGCCGGTTTCTTAAGCTAGTGTATATATACATATATATAGAGAGAGACACACACAGACAGACACACACACAGACACAGAGAGAGAGAGAGAGAGAGACAGATTGAGATAGACAGAGACAGAGAGAGATAAATGCTGAATAAACTGAATGAAGTTACTTTTATCATGCAGATATATCGGATTAGGGACAGGGAATGCCTCTCGGATGGAAGGATTACTAAGTCAAAAGAGTAAAAATATGAGACAAAGTGGCGTTTAAACATTCGATTGAAAGAAAAAACAGACGAAAACCTAATTCGTTTATAATATCAATATGTATATCTAATATATATATATATATATATATATATATATATATATATATGTGTGTGTGTGTGTGTGTGTGTGTGTGTGTGTAGTAGTAGTAGTCTTCAACAATGTTTGTGTGCACAAATGATTCAAGCAAGCCTGCCTGACAGACATGAGGGAGTGAGAAAAAAAGTAATTTATTGAGAGAGGGGTCAAAAAAATAACTGACCTGGCTGCTGGTCCCTGACTGGATGGGTAAGTCTTTTTTAGACAATATCTGGCCCATCTTTTTCCTAGTCTATCCAATCAAAATGTACGGTAGCTGATCGTATAAATAGGTTTTACCCTATAAAAGTTTAATCTAATTAACCTTCCATGACTTAAGGCTGGAAAGAAATTGTTCATTAAATTTCATAATATCGTAATCTCAAACCCAAACTTCTGCTTCCAAACATTTTGATAGCGGTGACACGACAAGTGAACTAAACTGACCTTTCCAACGGTGCATATGGGCCAGCACAGGTATACCCGGAAGTGTGCATGAGACTGCTCAAGGGTGTGAAGCATCCATGCCAAGTTCCAATGTGTGTGTGTGCGTGCACGCGCGTTCGTGTGCGTCTGTGTAAATAAACTGTCTATAAATAAATCTGGATATTTTCATCTACCCAAGTGATCCATAGCCGGATGAAATTAAGCGTTCATGCATCTATCAGAAAGACAGGAAAAGAGAGAATTTCATATAAATTTTGCAAAATCTTTTTTTTTTTAAAATACAGGGAAAGAACTCACTATCAACGCCTTTTGAGATTAATCCGATAACCATGTGATACGATAAAAGCCTACCCCTGTCGATAGATAGATAGATAAAAATGGATTAAGATAGATAGATAGATAGATAAATAGATAGATAGATAGATAGAATTGATTTAAAAAAGAATAGAGAAAGAGAGATAGAGAAAGAAAGAGAGTGAGAGCTGTGAGTACTGATGCGTAAACACGCACTTGTGTGTGTTCCACTCGTGCATTCAATTGACGCTGCCTGACGTCAATGTTGTCGAGGCATACGTCATTGCACAAGGTCAGGTTTAATGACGTATAACCGGCGGTCTGACGTCAGTCCAAGCCTGCTACAATAATTACACAATATCATCAGTAAAAACTTGATGAGGAAAACAGAACACCAACGTAGACAGACATAGACAGGCCCAGTTTCTGAAGAGTTGCTAAGGTGTGTAACTTCACCTGATTCTTTTACTCGTGGGTTTAATTGGCTCGTAGGTGTGCAGTAAATTGCAATTGCAGTGTGTCCACGTTCGTGCGAATGCATATAGAGTGGCTGGGTGAGGCTGAGAATGGGGGGAGGGTCGCACTGAGGGGTACAACGTTGGCAAATTTAACTGCACTAAAGAAAAACATCAGATTGAAATTAAGAAAAAGTGTCAGATACGGGGAAGAAAAAAGCTCATCATCTTTTTTTCTTTCAATTATTTGTGGGAGTTAGAGTATATTGTTTCTAAATCAAATACTGGAATACTTTAATTTGTGCCGTTCCAATTAATGCTGGTTTTGATATAGTACAGTTAAAGTATTGCGGCAAAAATTAGTGTAACTAAATATAAACTGAAAAAAAGCAACAATATTAGATTATGATAAGACCTTGAACAGTGCGGTTTTGAACTGTAAAAATTAACCGCTCTAATCAAGGTGTCTTTACTTTTGTAGAAAAGTGGCATTTTGGAGAAAGGAAAAAATAAAGAGAGGGAAAAAAAGAAGATTAGGAGAAAAAACAGCAACAAATAAAACTGCATACGTCTGTCAACACTATTGTCTACGATGCAGGGGGAGTAACAATAAAGAAAGTAATGGATCTGCCCCCCAAATTTGATCAATTCTTCCATACCCCATGGCCTAACCTTCCACGAGATTCCATTGAAATTCATTGAGAAATTTTGGAGATGTTGTATGGACATACATACAAACATGAATAAATCCAAATTCACCTTTTAATTCGAAAAGAAGAAAATATTTCACAAAAATAGATGCTCGGAAAAAGGAAACACCTATTAAAGGTATTCTTTATTGAAAAATGATTTTTCATTCTTATAAAATCTCTAAGAATTAACACGTTCCTTGTCTCATGGGATCATATTATATCAAAGCAAATGTTACTTTTTGTTTGTTTGTTCCTGTCACGATGAAGCAAACAGAAAGAGAGGAGGGAGTAAATCAAAGCTTATGTCTTCGTGTTCGCTTAACCTTGTTGAGTATCCATATTCGCGTCTAGATGACTACATACGTAATTAATCTTGTCATTTTGACGAGTAGTACGATAACGATCAAATAAAACAGATCCGCTTTGTTCTTTGGAAAAGATAAAAGGGCTTGAAATATAATTAAACTAAGATAAATTATTTTTCTCGCCAAGTCAGTTTGATGACCGAGGTAGTTGTGTATCTCTAACCGTTTCTTGTGGTCAGCGCTTTAAACGAAGTTAAAGGTTGGATTTGAGAAGATTCTGCAATGTCATTTTTTCAATTCTTCGTTTAAATTTCAATACGTTTACTACCACACATACCATGATTAATTATCTACCCCTTAGGTCCCCAGGCTGAGCTTTAGTGAGCCCCTGTCCCTGATCTAGCCACTCACCTCACTCGTCGTTGAATAGAATAAAGTGACATCGTCATGTTAGATAACTTATATCTTTGTACTATGTATAATGTATTGCAATAATGTACGTGCAGAAGTACTGAAATACCATTCGAACCACTCATCGGCACACCAAATCAAACCAATTTTGAAAACCTAATCAGACTTTCGAGCCCCCCCCCCATCTGGGTCCCTAGGCTTGATCTTACTCAGTCTAATGGTTAAACTCGCATTGTGCTTATGTCTGTTTTCTGGCATATCGTGCATTGCCTTCAGTACACATGTGCGTCCAATCCATTTCTTGTTTGTCAATATAGATAGATACGGTTGCGTACTAGACACAGTTTCTACCTTGCAGCGTTGACCAGACGATTTGCTCACTTTGTTGCGTTATATATTGTGCTATCAAATGTAGCATTGAGCGTGTTAATGAATGTTGTGTTAAATGCCAGGAAAGGTTGATAAAGAAGCCAATAACAACACCAGAAGTTATATTTTGAGACGATAAATATTTCACAGAAAAGAATATTTGTTTCTAATAACCACGACCGAACCCCCAAAAGAATGGAATAGATCATCATCATCGTCATCATCGATTTGAAGTCCGTTTTTGAACACAGTCTTTGCCCAAAGTCTGCCTCTTTTTCACTTTTAAGCGTCACGGTGTCAAAACATTCTGAACAATAACTGATCACCATGCTATCTTCTTGACAGACACATTTTTCCTCCGTGATATTGAGGGAGCCATGTAGAGAGCCGTTGTCTCATATCCTTGAAATATGCTTTTAGGACATCTTTGACAGCTTCTTTTCTCAGATATAATTGTGCTGTTTTGTAATCCTTCCATGAGATGTTCAGCACAATCTTTTGCCTCTGCATGTTACATGCTTTTTGGTTCGAAGGCCAGTTTCTTGGCCAGGTTCCATGTTTCAGCTCATTAGATGATTATAGGGAGGATGCATTGCTTGTAGACTTTTCTTTTTGAGAGGTTTTGGGTCCCTCTTCCGAAGGCTTGCAATTCCAGGGGGATTCTTTGATTGATTTTTTATTTCTGAGGATACTAAGGAAATCGTCCCAAGTCGATGGAGTCATCTATTTTCTCTAGCTCTACATTTCGAATAAAAATTGTTGCGTTAAGGTTAAAGTAGCAGGAATATCCCTTCGTATATTCAAAAAGAGTAAAAATGTCTAATTTTTGGAGAAAAAAAAATTAATCTTCGATCTAGTTTAAATATTTTTTCGATTTTTGTATTTTTATACTAACATATTTTGTGAATTAGGAAGCTGTATATCATTTTGATCTTTTGCATTCGAATATGGCGTAACAGCATATTTAAAACTGAATTTTGGTAGAAAACATAGTCGGATAACAAAAATAATCAATTAAGATAAAGGCAGATATAACAGTTTCATTTGTCTTTGCATGTTGTCATAGTTAATATGAATATATTCCAGAGGTAGAGAATCACTTCAACCAATCTTTATACATTAATTGCAAGAATATATATGCAAGAGTAATAATGACAAATTAGTTATTAACACCCGGTGAACTTCTTTTTCAGGTTCCATGTCTTTCAAGATCTGATGGCATAGAAGCCCAACACTTTTTCTTGTCAATTGCTGATCTCATTGCAATTCCATCCATTCTTTGGTGTTATACTTGTTATCTGCAACTAATGTTTCTCTTTCCATCAATATATATATCTACATATTTTCAGGTTTCTGTCAATGTTTTGTAGTTTTATTGGATGTCCAAAATATCTTTCCTGGAAGATGTTGACAAGTTTTTTTTTCATTCATTCTTTGGAACACTTTCTCGTTCCTCGTTCTTTTGGTCCATGATAGTTTCAACCTTTTTTCTGTGTGACCACACCTCAAATGCTTCCATAGGTTTTTCCAAGTGTTGTTTTTACCGTCCATGTCTCTTTCTCGGCCTTGTAGTATAATTTGAAATGCTATGTATGGAGTACCAGCTAGTATAAATGCTTTTTTCTGATTAGTTGAATGCACTTGGGTTTTTTTTTCAGAGCGTACTCGTGAATCTATGTGTTTCCATATTCATGTTTAACTTTGCTTGCAGAGTTCTTATCTGTCACTTGCAGGCTTGGGAAACTTGTATATCTCTCGATGCATACATATTTTATATAAAAGAATCGAACAAATACACTTATAATGCCGTCAGCGACAAGACAGCACCGTATCAGATTTACAGTAGATTCCCGTTATTACGGTGCCCTCGAGGTTTCGAGAGTGCCGTTATAACGAATTTGCCATTATAACTGATGGATTTTATACGAAGTGTAATGATAACGAGAAACCAAAAAGTAGTGATAAAACCTCTTTTTATTTTTTTTTTTCATATACAGCATTGTTTCAAAGGTTTACCAATAGATTTTACAATAATGCAAAGAAATCTAGACTTCGTTGTAAACTAATAGTCTTACGAGAATATAGAAACAATTGCGCGGTTAAAACGTGCGTGTCAATGAACAGTGCAGTTGCAAAGATTACTGTTAAAATGAAATTACCCTTTTCTTTCAGGTTCAGGTGGTGATGGTGGCCAAACGGTTAGCAGCACGAAAAATGGAACCGTGTTCAAGCTCCGGCAGAAACAATCTGCGTTCACTTCGTGCCCTTAGAGAAGGCATGAATCTATCTTTCCCAGCTACGGGTAAGATAGTAGAAACCGGAAAGTCCAATGCTTTTTCCGGCACCATGAGAGGCTCAAGACGAACACGGTAAGTACCGTATTCCCGAATTGTGCGGTTAACGGTGAGTCTAGTAAACCGGGAGTTGATTATGGCAAATTTTCACTAACAGTAACCACACAATAATTCCCAAATACACAAACATATATAAAAAAAAATATGCATACATACATATACCTATGTCTATGTGTGCGTGTGTATGTAGGTTTGTATGCAGGTGGGTGTGCTTCTGTGTGTGTGAGTGCAGGCGGGTGTATCTGTGTGTGTGTGTGTGTGTGTGTTAGTAAATGGACTATTTATGTCCGACAGAATGTGAGAATCATAAAGATACCTTAGTAACAACTCCATTTTGTTCGGCACAGATGTTACCCAGTAGCAAATCAAACAGCTCCAGATTGCGTAAATAGATAAAGAAATGAGCGTCGTGCAGAGCTCGAACCTGCGTCCACCACTAAGCATCCTAAATGCAGTTCTGCTTGCAGAACCTCGTACAGGTTACTTCCTGGGAGATGCGTGTTCGAGTCGTGCCTGAGGCTCATTCAAGTTTCATGGAACAATTTTAAAGCCATTTCGAAGGAATCAAAAGTTCATCCAAGAGCGACGCCACGTTGAAGCAGTTATCTAACGGTCGTAGATTTGATTCCTGCGGCAACCTTATCTTCTTTAATTGTTTATTCTATTCATGCTGTCATGGGTAAATGATACATTTACTGTGTATTAACGGGAGGTAATTTCAAATAGTTTCTAAGTAACACGACGTATTTATAATTATTTTTGTTGGATTATATCCATTTCTCATTTTATACATATATGTGTGTGTGTGTGCGAGTGTGTGTGTGTGTGTGTGTGTGTGTGGTTAGTCAATTGAATCCATTGTATGTATGCATGTCGTTATTTAACGGGATTTTATCTTTTTGCACTTGTCACTATCATTCGAGGGAGAGATAAGCGGAATAAAATGTTTAGAACGAGAGAATTAAAATAAAAAACGCGTGCATCTGCGAATTGATTTTTTAAAAAACAGAAATCTGGTTAGTCATTCAATCAAAACTGTCACGTGACCAGTCCCTTCTGGCTGCATGCCGTTTTGAGGGTGATCGATTTTTTTATTAAATTGGTGAAAGTAGTGATCAGTGAATAAGTTACCTCTTTCGCCTCTTGTTGGACAGTGATAACTAAAAACTGAATTTTCGAAAACATTTAATAATGCTACCAAAACAATTTGGACCAATTTAGCATAAACTTATGAAACAAAAAAAAATAACATAAGGAGTAAATGTTTAAACATTGAGCCCTCTAGCTCCATTGGCGCAGCTTACACTCGTGACTCGTAGACAGCAAACTGACCAGCCAGGTAGCCCATTGAAGAAACCTATGTTGATGTTGATTATGTTCATGATTGTTTAGGTTTCAAATGATAGACGAAAAAACTAAGGAGAGGGAAAGAAAAGTGGCCAAGTTGAAAGCAGTAAAGAAGAAAGGAAGGAGAAAGAGAGAGGATAATGTCGAGGTGACAAGGTAAGAGGAGGGAGACGTGGGTGACTCTTTTCGTTCTTGGAGTAAGCCTGCAGGCGCCAATCTTGGAAGTGTCAAGGGCGCTCGGAACATGTCCCGGCTCGGGCAAGCAAAATCTAAACATTTTTAAACAATATCTGAAAATGAAAAAATGTTATGAATAAAAGGATCCAAATCATCATAAAATAATCTTGAAAATAAAAATCTATTAAACAGATTAAGTAAACAAATATACCCCCACATCTTTCACTCTCTGCTCAAAATCCTGGATCCGCCCCGGTATAGTGAATCTCAATTAATGTTATCGCATGAGATCTCACGAGATTAAAGCCTATCGGTGTTAGAGGACAACCACAGGATGAAAAGGAAGGGATACAAACGATATACCAATTATAGAAAGAGTGTAACCCTTGTAGTTGAGTCGAGGACAGAAGACAGGTGCCAGGGTGAGGGCAGAAAGGAGAGGGCAGACGAAGAGAACAGGATGAGCAAGGACGAACAAACGTTGAAGCTGAATTGTAAATCGCAAATTATAAAAATCGAGCTCTTCTTCCATGTCTTCTGTAATTAGTTGCTCTTATCGATTTGTAATTAGTGTTAATTAATTACCACTGCACTCATCGCACCCCCTTTATGTCAAGTTTATCGGGGATTCATTTGTTGCAAAAGGGGTTCACGCTCGGTCATCATCAGGCTTGCTATGACGTCACACCTCAGCAGCCATTCAACGTCACTCTTCGTTTAATATGGCTTCCCCAGGTTTTTGCTTTTTACTTCTTTAGTTTTTTTTAATTCTTGATGCTTCTTTTTAATTTCTTTCTTTCTTTCTTCTGTTGCCATTGGAGTAGATAGCGTCCTTTAATAGGATTAACCTGTCATTTTCCCTAAACGGAAGAGGTCCAACTATTTACGTCATCAAAACCAGAAAGATTGACGTTTTTATTTACGTATCATTAGAGAGCGTTAACAAAAACTGTCATCAAAACTGTCAACATAGGTTTCTTCAGTTTTAAGATGGTCTATCCATCTGGCTAGCAGGCTATGTATCTATGAAAGACGTTTTTTTTTTGGACACTATCGACAACGTGAATGAGAGATGGATTCATGTTCATAATTTTAGCAGCCGTCCTAAGTGGCTCAGTCGCGATGTGAGTCTCGTGCCCCAGACAATGTAGTTGAGATTTTGGTGGGATACGCCAGGAATAATCCATTACGAACTTTCAAACGATAAACATTCAGTCGCAGCTCAAGTATTCTGCCAACAACTTCCGTTTTGTGGAAACAGCTTTGGACAGAAAACTCTGATCTTTAGTGACGAGAAAATGCTTCCTTCTTCATCACAATGCACCGACTCATGTCCCTTAAATGACATAATATGCAGACCTTACTCGAATTGACTATCATTTTTTAGGGAGTTTGCAAAACAATTTTGATGAACAAAGACTCACTTCGCTTTGTGATTCAGGTGTTTTCTCATTTCAGGTCAAAATCGAAGAAATTCTCACTAAACTGGCATAAAAAAACTTGATACATGGATTGAGGTTATCAAAATTGAAGGGGAAAATATTACTGATGAGTATCAGTATATATATATATATATATATATATATATATATATATATATATGTGTGTGTGTGTGTGTGTGTGTGTGTGTGTGTGTGTATGTGTATCTTTTATTTGAAACGATGATCATTCTGTCGGATCATATATTGTCGCGTTATAAGAAACAAATAGAGCAGATATAGACCGTGAATAGACAGAAAAAAAATGAGAATTTGGATTAAAACAGTTATTTTTTTAAGGTACTAGTTCTTACAATGGTATAAGGAGTCCAAACCAATTCTCAATTACTGTCATCAGTTTCATGTGGTGCTAAAGTACACATAATGACGCGAATAATTCCATTCATTTGGTTGTTTTGATAATTCTTTGCATGAGCGTACAAACAAACCAATAATCTTTCTTTGTATGTCTAGAACTTATCAAATAACATTATTTCCTCTATTCACATATCCATTGGTTCCAACAAAGAGTTGAGAAAAAAAACAAAAAAAAAACAGACGCACCAAAATATTTTATTCCTGCAAACAAAGTTGGCAGAGGTACGTGCATTTACTAAGGTTTCTTTCTTCACACAATATCACTTAAAGTTCTCAATGATCTATCACGTTTTCTGAAAAGATCGTCCATGGGCCAAGGAAGAATGGATTAAATTTGGGGACAGAT
Source organism: Thysanoteuthis rhombus (assembly GCA_963457665.1). NCBI lineage: Eukaryota > Metazoa > Mollusca > Cephalopoda > Oegopsida > Thysanoteuthidae > Thysanoteuthis > Thysanoteuthis major. The sequence goes on along the minus strand of OY735205.1, from coordinate 754,776 downwards.
CAACGAATTTACGAACACCAAGAAGACAAGAGTCCAAAACATGAAAAATCCAAAATTATCTTCCTACATGGTAGCTATATATGAATTGATTTTCAATCAATTTCTAAATCGTGGATGATGTTGACAGAGGCATGCAGTCTTTTGATACTTTCTGGTTTACTTCTGCCGACGAAGTTGGAATAAATACACGTATTCACTTATGTATATCTGTCTGTTTTTCCAGACAATATCTCCAACATTCCTTAAATAATTTTGATGGTCTATAAAAGGAGTGATCACATTTTGGTGCGGATCCAGAAATTTGTTATTGATTGAGAGATATGTTTGGCATTCTGCATTAAAAGAGGTTACAAACTAACAGCTAAGGTTATATTCAAATTTCAGGTGATTCAATGTGTACATTTGAAATCTTTCCTTTGTCTCTTATGATCAGAAATCAACGATCAAAACTATCGAGATTTCTTTAGTTTTTAAGCTGGTTTAGCTGACTGACTGACTATGTTTGCATCAAGCGTACAAGCTGCCGCACGAATGGAGCTAAAGGGCTGAAAATTTGAATATTTACTGTTTATCATGACTAAAAAATCTTTTTTGCTTTTTTTAAAAATACACCCCCGAATAAATTTTTAGAAGCGAGAATAAAGTTATAATGTAAGTTTATGCTAAATTGATCTCTTAGTTTGTGTTTGGCATTATTCATACTTCTTTTTTGAAAGTTCAGTCTTTGCCCAGCAACAGGTGAGAAAAGTGATTTTTCCATTGGTCAGCCCTATTTTCCAACTTTTTAAATGATTGTCCCCGACACAAAATGCTGCTAAAAGACATTGGTCCCGTGATGGTTTCTACCGTGGGAATATCCGGGTCTGTTCTATTTTTATTTATTTTTTTTTATTTTGTTAGTGTACGCCGTTGACAGAGGTATGCGCTCTCTGGGTGCTTTTTACTTCAGTTTTTTTTTTTTTTTGTAATGTGAAGTAAATTCTAAATATCAAATTTAAATCGAAAATTATTGTTTGACGACACACGGCTGAAACTTTTAGCACTAAAACACATTTGAACCAACTTATACAGGTTTATATTTACCTGCTTTTACATTTATCAAGTGTAAGAAGAAAAAAAGCTCGACAGCGAGCGGTAATTTAGACACATTAATAATTTACGATTTAAAGTTTTCAAAGAGTAAAGAAAAACAGCCATCTCCGAAACTTCTGGTTGTCCCACAGCGTCTCTCAACATTTATAAGAAAAGGAGGAGGAGGAGAGACGGACATCTTTATTCGTTCTGTCGACCTAAAGCAGGAAAAAGCTTTGACAATGATGATGATAGCGTCGATTAAGATGATGATGACGACGATTACTATGATGATGATGATAATGATGGATAATGATGACGATGATAGAAATAGTGTTGGTTGTGCGTTATTTTTTTTATTCAAACTAGCATATATCCGTCAAAAATGACGTGGTTGTACATGTATGGATTGGCACTGAGGAGCCAAAAGTTAATTAATTAGGTAATTTATTTTTATGAATCAAGTATTCTAATTTTGAGTTTTTTATAGTTTAAACTCAACTTAAGCTGTTCAATGTGTAAACAGAAATACAGTCTAAAGGTTTTCAATGATTTTATCTTCATTGTTATGTCATGATATGAAGCTATATTAGCCAATGAGATGCGTGAACGAAATTAGCATATATATATATATGTATATATATATATATATATATATATATATATATATATATGTGTGTGTGTGTGTGTGTGTGTGTGTTAAGATAAAAATGTAAACGTATATGTTTTGATAGAAATAAGTTGGCGAAAATGCTGAACTGAGAGCTTGAGTTTTGAGAAGACTTTTAGTCATGTTTCCACAGCAATGAACGCCTTTGTTTTGAGGACTCGAATAATAATCCTCTTCATGGTGATTCTAATGCAAATATGATCAAAACTGCTACGGATTATGTGATGTGTGTTCTGTTATCTCCCAATGTGTTTTGACTTTGTATTGTGTGTAAAGGAATGATATTTTCTTTCTCGACTATTTTCGATGAATCACTCAAGTATTGACAAGTTGTGAATAAAGCATAGTTGATAATAATCGACTATATAATAATAAATGTTTATCGCTGATATTTTTTAGAACTGTATTTAATTATTCTGCATTGAATATAAAGTATAAGGAACTACCCGAGGTAAGTTGTCGTTTACAAGTGGTCGGGTATATGATGCCAGATCTACTCGCTTCAACAAAACACTTACTAAACTTGGAACGATATAGAGAATCTTACCGTAATTAGAGTGAGGGAGAGAGAAAGAAAGAGGGAGAAATTCAGGGTATGTGTGTGTGTTTTTATGTTTGCATATGTGTGTGTGCGTGTGCATGTGTGTGTGTTATATGCAGGAGTGCAGGATTTGTACTCTGGATAGATTAAAAGGGAAACACGTATCTGAGAAATATAAAATGTCTCTCGCAACCAATTGCTCAGCAAAAATTCAGAACATTTTTCCTGCTACTAAAATTGCAAGTCACTTTTTTCTTCAGTTGCAACAATGACACCCATCACTCAAAAGTGCGACTAAAAGTCCCATTAAAAGGTTAAAATGCTAAATCCACAAGCAGCATTTACTTATTTCGCTAAAAAATATTTCTGCTCTCACCAGTTGTCGAATAATCTCTGCTTAAGTTCACGAAAGATGGACAAAAACTAACTGAAAGTTTTGTAGCAACATGCAATCATAAAATCAGTTGAAGAGAAATTTAAAAGGTTTCTTTCTTACTTTATGGTTAGCATACGCACATATTTACATATATACACATGCGCACACACATACACACATATACATGTGTGGGGGTATTTATGTGTGTGTGTGTTTCATTGGATACATAAGAACGTATATATATTTGTGTGTGTGTCAATGTTCAAGACATATTTAAACAGAAATAGATTGGTACGTATATGTACAGATGTACATTCTCTTCATATATATACACATGCACAAACATACAGGTATATATATATATATAGTGAGATAAACAAATAAATAAGAGAGAATGAGACAGAAAGACAGAGATAGCGAGTGAGACAGAGAGTGTTAATACCAGGAAAAAAATCAAAATTCTCTTCTCTTTTTAAAAATCAAACTTGGTGAATACATCAAACAAAATCAAATATTTTGAAAAAAATTCTATGAATCCGGTATTCTTCATTTTTCCCTCGAGGGGGGTGGACAGAGAGAAACAGGGGTGAGGGCCGAATGGATTTCTCTTTGTTAAAAGATTCTCGTCAATTTCCATCTTCAGGTCCCTTTTTTTTCTTCCACTCATATCTCCTTTCAGAATGTTGCAATCTCGAAGTGCACAACCCTAAAATGTTTAATCGAAATCAAGTAAAAGGTTTCCTTTTCCTTCAGTCTTGTTATATCAAATATTTCTTGCATTTGATTAAAACGCGTGTTAACGAACTTCATAAACCTGATCTAAAATCTGTAGCCTCGGGCATTTAATTGATTTACGAATAAAATCTGCAATCCCAATGTCTAACTAATTTTATCGGGTTGAAAAATAATTCTGTGGTTATCATTCGTTTCCTGCAACTTTTTCTTGTTTGACGAAAATGAAGAGAACAATTGAACTTTGACAACGCAGATCGAATTGGTTAAGTTGAGAGGAGACTGTCATTTTCTGGAAGAGTCAAACATTTCAAGAGAATCATCAATTGGAGGCAAAAATGAAATGAAGAGATATTATTCCAAATAAGGAAGATAGAATGCTAAGATATCAGATGGCACACACATACATTAACACATACATCAGGATACATGATGTGCATATCTATCTTCGTCTAACTATATCTATCTGTTCATGTTCTATCTATCTCAGTCTACTCATGTCTATTTGTTTGTTCATTTTCTTTCTCTCTCTCCCTGCTTCTCTCTCTCTCCCTGCTTCTCTCTCTCTCTCTCTCTATATATATATATATATATATGTGTGTGTGTGTGTGTGTGTGTGTGTGTTGATCAAAGCGACAATTGGAAGGTGAAGAAAAAAACTTAAGAGAAAACATGTTATCTCTCAATTATTTCTATTACCCCGTGAGCTCGTTTTGATGCATTCGACGGGTGCCAGCTATCTTATTCAACTAAAAACTTACAGCAGTCCAGAGAAAATTTTGCTGTTTACATAATTGAGGTTGAGGAAAGGAAAAACGGTTAGGACTGAAATGAATGGTTCTCAGGACACGCGTACCACCCTTTTGAGAAGGGCAGCGAGAGGAGGGGGTTGGAACTAAATGGTCAGAGACCAGGACTCACATACCACCCCTTCAAGAAGAGAAAGTAAGTCTCACCCACCATCAACCACTTGAAATACATTGACACATGCCCGGGTGATATAAAAAAAATGAAATGTTACATCACTTCACATCCACAATACTCTTTCTTTCCATCTCTATCCATCTGTCTGTCTGTTCATATCAATCTCTCTCGATATATATCTATCTATCTATCTATCTATATATATATATATATATATATATATATATATATATATATGTATAGATAGATTGATACATAGATCCATCTATCTATCTATCTATCTATCTATATATATATATATATATATATATATATATATATGTATAGATAGATAGATAGATAGATATATGCGATCATTATATGGCAAGATATATTTATATCACACACACATCCCCCTAAAAAACACATGCACGTCAATCCAGAAACAGACACGCACTCGGTTCTCTCACGCAAAAATAATACTCTAATACAAAGAATCTTCATGTACACAAGGCATGAAAATTGAAGTATCTGATCTTATAACGAGAAAAGCAAACGTTTTAGAAAAATCAAGTAATGAATTCTGACAAGTTTTGCCAAAGAGAAAAACAGATTCAAGTTTTTCTAAAACCAGCAAAATGGGAATTTGATTTACCATGTTGTAAAAGTGACCGATTCGATTGGCTTCGATTCGGAACTTCATCCAACAGAATCATGATTATTTTTTTCTAATCTACTTAAATCCACACAGGGTGGTATGGTGATCCTGGTTGCAATATGGCCTTAATTCAACTTGAACCTCACCAATAACGAGACTACGAGAAAGGGGTTGAAATACAAATCTACCATTGATTCAGTCATTTAGTAGAGCTGTGGGCATTTAGCGTGCCCAGCAAACAGGATTCTCTCTCTCTCTCTTTCTCTCTCTCTCTCTCTCTCTCTCATATATACACACACACACACACACACACACACACACACATATGTATATATGTATATATATATATATATATAGTTGTCACTGACATCATTTGATTAAAGATATTATTAGGTTCTAAAAAAAAACTATATTGGACACCATGGATTTATGGACCATTACAAAAATATATATTGATATATTTTAATAAGATCTTCATATTCTATTCAAATATATGCGTGTGTATGTATGTGTGTACACACACGTGTATACTTGAACAACTGTGTGTCTTTGTGGGTGCATATGCAAATAAGTTTGCGTATCCTTTTGTGCGTTGAGTGCGCTTAGGAACATTTTTGTGTTCTGTCTGTGGGTGTCGAATGTATGTACACACGTGTGTGCGTGGGTATAAAAATTGATTCAGCTCATTAATTCTGCTTTCGATTGTTTGCTGAGCCTCGCATCTCTTCGCTCATAATAATATTCCCATTTTTCAAACTTTTGCCAACACAAAGGCACCGAGCCAGTGACTTATAAAAAACGAGTCTCCCACCCAACAAAACTACCGAAAATTAATAAACGGAGATCGCAAAAAGTGAAATGACAAAAAATCTCCAATTTCTCATTCTCTCCTGTTCAAATATTCAGACAATTTGAAATACAATTGCTCATGTAAAGCATTTGAGTTGAGTATTGGTTAGAGTACTTATCTTGCTGGCCATTGCTATAGAGTCCAATTCTTATATCTATAAATCTAGAGTTATATATGAAAATGGCTTTGAAATCAAGGTTTGCGAGATGGTCACAAAAACCTTTGTTAATGAGTTTGATTCTCAGTGAGAGTTCCAATATTTTGACCTTCTCCAACGTGTGTACATGGAGCACCTACGCCGTACAGCGATAGTGAGTAAAATGAGATGTCGTGGAGTTTTGGATTTATCTCAACAGCAAATAATGACCAACGACATTCGCCCCGCACGAGACTATCTAGTGAGATCGAATGCATCTATTCGCATCAGACACAAACGGGAAGTATCGTTGAAGACGACTGCATCACTTCATTAAAGAATTGGATCCTAATTTTCGGGAGACAGATGTGAATGCTTGTCCCTATTTAATTGATAACTTGGCTCTTTAATCTATTGTTACAATACTTCGAATTACTGTTTGGATGCCTGTTGTAGAGAAATGTTTATTGATCGAGTCCCTTTCCAATCAAATGGATTTTAATTTTGAACTTGTTTTGATTGAATATTTATGACTGAAGAAATTCTCTCCTATTTATGGAAGAATACAGTGATAATATGGAATTCTTTAAAATGAAGCTGAAAGTGAATCTTAGTGGATTTCTTTCTTAGTGAAACTCTTTGATGACAGATTTAATATGAATCTGGATAGAAAAAACCTACTTAACAACTTTTTGGACGAACTTATTCTTTGTGTTACTTTTGTTGTCCCCGTAATATTTCCTCTTATCCATTTTTTTAGACAAAGATTTCCATATCTGGTCCCTGGGCAGCTAAAGCTACATCGGGTTGAATTCGAAACTGGTTTGACAAATCGTAATTTGCGGTCCTTTTTTTAAATCTCGGAAGGCAAACGCTTTATCTGTTGGTCATTAATGTTTCTCTACTATGCAATTAAACAGTCATCCGCGATGAAATTTGATATAGATTTTTATAGATGAGAGCATTAGAATAACCCGATGCTGCGGGGGTTTCTGTTCCTTACTCTTACTTGGTACTACCAAATAAAAGATCTCCTCTTTTTACAAAGGGATAGAACAAATGAAGAAGGTCGTTGAATACATCAATCGAAACAGTGAGTGAACAACCAAAATAGCAAGAAGAATGAGTTTTATTTTTTTAAACTCTTCAAATAAATTAATAACTCTGAACCCCAGTTCGACGCCAAAGAAGAAAAAAGCTATAACGTTGTTTAATAATGAATAAAATATCTAATGTACAATAATATAAAAACGTAAAATTATGATACACATAAAGAACAAATCATAAAGACGTCTGGAAAACAAACACATCTAATGCTTCATAGAACAACAGAGTCATTACATATTAAGATCGAACAAGTTCTAACAAGTCGATGAGAAATGGACGAATGAACTTTTCAAACAATCTTGTATTTTTTGCAGCATTTAAATCTTTCTCTCATACAATTGATCCTTTCATCCATGGAATGGACTCGACATGCTGAGTTCGAACTCCAATTGAGACAGTCTATGTTCATCGTCATCATTATCAGCAGCAGCAGACTTTTAGCGTCCGTCGTTGGACATACACATTACCCAAGATTCGACAGACATTTCTATAATGGGCGTCGTCGAGCCAATAGTTTCTGAACTTGTCTAGTTCGTCACGCCATCTGAAATTTTGCCAGCTGCATTTTTACATATGATCCCTTGACATCCAGCATTTGTTTGGCATTTTTACAACATAACCAGCTCATTTGCACTTGGGTTCTTGGGAAATGCATGAGTCCATCAACCCTTAGCTATAAGTAAAATAATCCAGGGTGTAGTGAGTGACGCCACTTTGGATGCTTGTTGCCTCCAATTATATTTTCCATATCACAAACGGGCTAAATAAATAGTAATGTGACATTTGGAGCCCAAAAACGAACAACTGGAGCCGTAGCCAGTGTAAGGTCAGTAATTATTCAATTCACTCTGATACTTGAGTACTTTCTGTGGTTTTCTATTTTTGATGGATTCTTTCAACCCTCACTGATTCAGTGGCCTTTTATACAAGTTGTCGGTTTTTATTCATTTACACGTTTTGTTGAGTCAAAAGTGTTTGAAGACCCTTTGGATGCTGACCAGTGAACCACTTCTATGCACATGTCAAAACAAACACGATTTCTCGGTGCAATTTCGAACAAAAAATGCCAACAACCAGACTACAAATAACAGATTAATTATTTACAGAAATTAAACATTGAAGCAGACAAAGGCTGGGCCAGTGGTTCTCAAACTGTGTGCTGCGACACAAGAGTGCAGTGTTGCAAATTTAGATTTTTTTTTTTTAAATTTTCGAATTTGCGAGTCCTCTGTTGCCAATGTAGAAGTTTTCCTTTACTTTTCACAGATTAGCGAGTGGTTCCGAGATTAAGTGAAAAGAAAAGAAAGAATTTAAAAAAACATCTAAAATGGAAATACTGCAATAATGTGCTACAACTATTCCTGAACTGTACAACATTAATTTTTCAAAATATGCAAACATTCTGAGCCTTGAACGTGTCCAGCACGGGTATTGTGTATGTCCCACTCCCGCCAATGAGTTGCTAATCTAGAAGTTCGAACTGTACATTTTGTGAGATCTCAATCTTTTCAGTGACTGATGAATGTAAAACGGGTGATGGGTAATTAAACGTTCCATTCGTTGCCTGCAAGCGAAACCGAGTCAAAATGACTTTATGATGAGATTCTAAAAGTTGGGTCATCGCAATGATTAGCGAACTGGTCTTGCCGATCATTATGACTGATTAGTGAATTCGATCCTCAATGCCCGTAGCTTTCTACAAAAACCAAGCTTAGTAAATGAGTGATTACAGTCAAAATATCAGTTATAAGAGGGTGCGTTACAAAATCTCCCTTGCTTTTGATTACAGTCGAAAAACTGTGGATGCAGTCTATAATTTCGAAGTACAGGTACTCCTTGGTTAACATCCTTGGTTCCTGAAAAAGGCGACTTTAATTGAAACAACATTAATTGAAACAGATTTTACCATAGAAACAAGTATATAAATACATAGTCATGAATAGCCAAAAATGGCCAAATACTCTAAGTAAACACTAAAAATGGTCGGAAACAGACTGAAAAGTGGTCAAAATGTTTATCCTTGCTAATTTAGTGTTTTGTTCTGTTTTTTGAACAGACAAAACAAGATGAATGTATACAAAAATCTCATCGATATCCTAGATCGATTTCAAAGATCTTATAAAATTACTAGATAAATAGAATTCAAAACGAATACGTCCAGTCATAAAAATGTAAGATTTGAAACTCAATGCCTTGATTGTCTTATTCGATACACTAATTTCTTCGCTCTGATTCTCCCCCAGTTTACAATTCAAGTTTTTCTTTGGCATCAAGGTTAGAAATCGAATTTTGCACTGTACAAATTTTGCGATTACAACTCATCATTCAGCTTTTTATTTAACGACGTTATAACGAGACGACGTTAGATGAAACGGTGTTGATCGAAGAGGGCCTGTAATTTGAGGAGCAAAAGTGGTCGAACTTTCCTAATGTAAGAGCTACAAACGATAAACTTACACCCGTTTTTATTGCTGAATACACATTTGTTAGAAAGATTTTATATAATTATTAACAAATCTCTATACGCAGTAACGTTTTTAGCAATATTCAATACTGTTAATTTGAATTAGTTACAGTATTCATTGAGTATATATATATATATATATATATATATATATATATATATATATATATATATATATATATCAGAGGTTTCCTTATTCCCAAGAAGTGCGTTTTTGTCTTACATGTAGTGTCCGAGATTTTTTCACCTCAAGAGTGAAATATGACACGGGGTGTAGCTGAAAGGGAGGATCCTGACACGTCCATGTGGATCGAGACAGAATTAAGGTTCTTTCTGACCAACAATTTGCAACGAGAGAGAGACAGAGATACACAGAGAGAGAGGGAGAGAGAGAGCAACTGAAATTTATGAATTTAACCTCTAAAATAATTTTATTTCAGGGCGAAATCATTTGAAACCAAAAGAAAATTCAATGGAAAAAGTCTTTATTTAGTTGCTTCTTGTTCCTGTAGACCATTTGTGGATCATAGGGTCGCATTGAGATTTCAGTCGCAGTCGGATTTACAGGATGGAGTTGCTGGCCCTAAACGGTCACAGGGTTGTAACTTCCCAGTTATCTATCCATACTTGGACCAAACCTGTCTTTTTATTATTTTTTTTTCCGCTTCAGTTTTCCTCTAGAAAAAAAGTCACTCAAAATTAAACAAAAAAAAAGAAATAATCTTCGTATCAAGAAAAGTAGTCGAGAAGAGAAAACAATGCAATTTTATGTAGAATATAATCAATTAGTGTTAGTTATTCCCCGTGAGAAACTAACTTCAAGAATATATTTGAATTTCTACAGTTCGTTGGTGATACTTCTATCAGTAGAATAATTACCTCCAAATGGAGAGTCTTTTATTACGGACGGGGTAACAGAAAGAGTCACACTATTAATTATATAATTAGATAAGATAAATGCATATAAAGAGGTCTGGTTAGTCTTTCAGAAGAAAATGTCAGTCACGTGACTAATGTCTTAAGTTTTTCATATTTTCTGAACTTGTCCACTATATCTCGCCATCTCATATCCTGCCAGCCTCGATTCCGCATTTGGTCTCTGGGAATCCATGTTGTGAGTCATGATGACTATCACTTATTTGCCATTCTTGTATCATGACCAGCTCATTGCCATTTGGGTTTTCTGGTGGTTTCTAAGATGTCTCGGACTCCTGTCCCCACTTAAGTTACCATGCTGTCTTGTAGTCTCTCGATTTTATGTTGAGCATGAATCTCTCAGGTGCACGCAGTGCGGTTCTCGGTTTACGTATCAGTCTCTTGTTTGGGTTTTGTATTTGATGTTGGGATGTTCGATTGAAAAATTAAGAAAAACGGGTGATCAACGAATCAAACATCCGAATTAAAAATAAAAAAAATAAAAAAAGCCCAACAAAACAAGCGTAAATGCTGCTGGATATAAACAAAAGGGGACTTTCGCGAAAAAACACCGAAAATGTTTTTCCTAAAGAGTCAATGTTTAATACTCGGCCCCTTAGCACCATTGGTACGGCTTGCACGTGTGACACATACATGCATCGCCAGAAAGATTCACTTAAAAACTCAAGAAACCTATGTTGATGTCGACAGTTTCGGTTAACGGTTTCTAACAGAATTAAATGTTTATGATAGGCACGGAAATGTGTACATATTTGCTAAAAGTAGGATTAGATCTGACACAAGGTTACTATATTTGAGCCCCAGGATGGAGTTTTGGCTAAAGTTGTTCACGATCATTTTGCACTTATTCCCCCTCTTTACCCATCTATGGGTAAGAAAGAGCAGTTCGAACATTTCTGTCCTGTAGGAGAATCAATCTATGAGAAGGTAACAATCGTTATAAATGGTCCAAAGCCTGGGCAAGGGAGGTTGGCATGGTATTAGCAACTCCACTGCATAAAACCTACTAAATACTGAAACTACAGTAGAGTGATTGCGGCCCTTTGCTCTACATGAAGTCTACAGGAGCAAACAATCAACGTAATAGTTTGAAGCAAATGGTGTTTTCGTCTTGATCGATATATTTTCAATGTCAACCGAAATCGAATTCTCACAATAAATATGTTGCTTGATCACCGTTTATTAGTTGTTGATGAGCACATTCGGAAGGCGAACGATCAGCATTGGGAGTCATATCCCAGGGGATACGCTGGGACCTCTGAGAAAAAATTCATAAAGCTCTTACCCCCAATAGATATTGCACGAACTTTTAACCATCTTGTAACCATCGTGTTTCCATCTCCTGTTAACCCTTTTAACACACCATACTTTAAATCCACAAATCAGTAAATGAAAGGGTCAACCTATTTCATTAATGGACAGTGACTCATAAGTTTCGATACACAGAAAAAACACATGGGCATCCTTCCTTTGCACCCCGGCCCCTCTTGGGCGTCTGAGCCATGGTGTGATGCATCGGCTGCACCCCTACCCCTGGGATCTGCAGTCAAGTTCGAGTTGCATATTCTCTTACGCGATGCGAGGTGATAGCTTTAAGTCCCCCAAATTCAAAATTCGGTTGACGGGATGGCGACGGCTGGTGTTTGGCTCCTCAGTCGGTTAACATGACACTGTCAGGCGGTAAAGCAAGATCAAATTCTGATCCATAGAGTTATTTATTTCCGTCAAGAGAAGAAATATGAGTTTTTCTCTCTCTGATCAGATTGCCGCCTCCTTCGATCTACGGATGTCATTCCTGCATTATTTGCTAAACGAACACTCCGTTTTCACTGGATGACAAGGCGATGCTGTAATGTAACAGATTTGCCGTATAGACACTGCCCCAACCATGCATTCTCACATCGTCTTTTCTATGAAAATGGTTTTGGGAAACTGAATCAACGACGATAGAAATATAGTAAACTCTTGTTTTAACGGTGCTTGTTCTAACGGCACGTTTTAATGATCAGGATTCGTTTACTGCAACATTACATTTCAGTGCGTTAATTTCAAAATCAAAATGAGTAAAACCTTAAAATGATTCTGGCTAAATTGATTAATTGATTTTTGATTAATTTTCAACTAGTACAACTCAAGTACAAACAATGGACAATATGATACATTAACTCTCCAAAACGCATGACATATATCTGTGTGGGTATGAGTGAGTGTGTGTGTGTGTGTGTGTGTGTGTGTGTGTGTGTGTGTGTGTGTGTATGTATGTGTATGTGAGTGTGTGTGTGTGTGTGTGTTTGTGTGTGTGAGATTATATTTTAAATGCACTTTACATAATATCTACTACAGACAGATATAAATAACTTCAGAGATATATGCTACGGTTTCGTTACTCGTAAATCAACACTATCTAATTTATTAAAAACTATTGATGTTATAAATGAATACTTTTTGGAAGGCAATGCTGATATTTTAGATTTAAATTTTAGTAAGGCTTTTGAGAGTGTCTTGTGTTATAAATTTCCTGTGAATATAGAAAGTTTGGAGATTTCGAAAAATGTAACAACCCTTGTAGAAGATTGTTTTTAAAGTTCATTAATGATCTCCCAGATAAATCAAAGCGTATACTAGTAATGATTGCGGGTGATGTAAAATTATTTGATTATTCTCATTTGGTTGGATCAGATGAATGTAAAATGTAAAATAGTACAATGCTAGATGTGTGGGAATCTATGCAGAATCTAGATCTCAATGTGAATAAACATCGAGTAATGAACCCTGACACAGGAAATAAGAGTTACAAATACATATTGGGAAATAAACCATTACAAAAAGTTTTGGAAAAAAGACTCTTGGGTGTAAAGTTTAAGGATCAATTTTATTTTTAAAATCATATCTTTTCAGCCGTAACTAAAATTAACTCGAAAATTGATTGGTTCAGCAGAAGAAGTATATCAAGAGATCAAATGCTTGGCTGATAATTTATGAAGCAATAATACCACCACATTTGGCGTATTGTTTACGGGCTTTGGTCCCACATGCTAGACATGGAAATTGGAAAATAATTTTAAAATTGGAGACAGTACAGAGAAAATCTATCGGGGTGATAAGTGACATTATTTCTGAGAAGGGTAAGAGGAGACATAGTTGACCCTTTCAAGATAAGAAATAGCTTTACAAATTAAGAAATTCTAATGTTTAACGATTCAGACACCAGCTAGGTCTATTTTTTTAGAAGATCGTTAAAACAAATTGTCCCCCAAAGAATTTTGAAATTCTAGACTCTGTAACTCAATGTATATTATTAAACTGAATAAGTATTTCTAATGTAAGGTGATGCCTATGGAGGAATTTTTATCTAATAAATAGGATATATATATATGTTCATTTTTGCAAAGGCCATTCAATTCACAGTAGCATAAAACGACAATTATTTTGCGACTGACATCTTGACTGAATAAATCAGGAACAATATTGAAAAGTTCGTTATTTTATGTAAACGATGTCGTACGATATCATATGATATGAACGCGAACGATAAGTATTTAAAATGGCAAAGAAACTGCAAAGTGAAAATGGATCCATATAAACATGGCGTTTGCGCTAATGCACCATGAAATTGCAACACATTGTTTACTCAGAAAAACAAACTTTTCAGTATTGTTTCATTTAACATTACTAATACTGTTTTCTTCTTTGTCGACTGGATAATATTGTCGGATATCGTATCTACACACACACACACACACACACACACACACACACATATATATATATATATATATATATATATATATATATATATGTATGTATGTATGTACATATATATATACATATAAAATAATCATTTATTTACTTATAAATGGAACGATTTCTCCGACAACATGTAATTAAATGATTTGACAATTTGGAGAGAGAAAAAAGAGGGACACGAGCCGAAATGTAAGGGAAGCCGAAGAATTTGGAGTATCCAAGTAAGAACCTGGTAATGTCATTGAAACATAATACCATCACGTGGTCCCCCATTACACAACGTTGGACCTTATCTATTTTTGAAAGTTTCTTAAATCCAAGGCTATTAAAGTGAAATGTAGAATCGGAAATTAAAGATAATAAAGAAATGAATGATTTAATCGTTTTTCCAAATTGTCTAATCATTAACACACACATGCACACACACACGCGCACGCTCACACTCATATATATATATATGGTGCCAGTTTCACACTTCCGTAATCTTCAGTCTGTGTCTACACTGTCATATATATATATATATATATATATATATATATATATACACACACAAATGTCACATGATACCGACCCTCCTCATGCTTTGCTTTCAACTTGAATCTACCAGTCATTTTCTTCGGGAAAAGGAAATGCAACACCTTAACACAAGTTCACCCCCACCCTCAGCAAATAAAAAAATATTTTTTTCGAAAAGCAAATAATCTTCTTAGGTGTCTTTTAACAAGATCATCCAACCTGCCCCCCCCTTTCCCACGCACTTTACTCTCTCGGTCTCTTCTCTTTTTTTTTTCTATCTTACTTACAGAGCTAGGCACGGGGAGAAAGAGAGAGAGAGAGAGAGAGAGAGAGGGAGAGAGAGAGGGAGAGGGAGAGACAGACAGACAGATCGACAGACGGAAAAAGAGAAGTAAAAACATAACAGTAACCTGCCACCGACCATCAGGACTTCTTCCTCCCTCTCTTTTTCTCAATCTTTCTCACTTTCTTTTTCTCTTCTGTCTCTCATTTTGTGCAAGAAAGACACACAGAGAGAGACAGAGACAGACACAGAGACAGAGATAGAGAGAGAGAGAGAGGGGGGATGAAAAAGAGAGGATCACATACAGAGACCCTGAGAGGAAAAAACATACCTGTACCCAGCCACCAACTACAAGAACTCCCACCCATTGCTTCAATGTATCTATTAATATTTGTCGTGATGTAATCCTTGTCAAGTATTAAATAACATCAACGACTTATTTATTACGTCGTTATGATCAAATTTGTTGATAAAAATGGCGTCCCACTCATATTGCACTGGTTAACCTAAGAGTGTTTTTCTACCCGGTTTATTTTCGGATGTTTTCCGGTTGTTGCATTTTTCGGTTGATGGGCGGTTCAAATTCAAGATGCTTATGGAAATAGCAACAAAAAATAACAACAGGAATTTGATACAGTTAATAAGGTAGCACTTCGAGCAGAGTCTGAGAACTCACAGTACAACACTTCAGTCAGCTAATGGACCTTTTCCTTTGTAGTGGCTGCTTGTTTATTTTTATACGCCACACTGATTTCAAGTTCTGTGTCTCTAATACCGGGTGACAAAATTGATCAAACATGGATCTGTTGTCTTCCATTATTCTAAACTATTTTTCATCTTCATCTTGAATTTAGTTGTCATTCTACGGCTTCGAGAAAATATCGCGATCGAAAAAAAAAGTGATAGCTTCTAGTGTGAATTGAACTCACGTCTCTCTGACCAGAGAGGCTTCCATAACACTTATGATGCCATGGATCTGTTGTGGTTATTTACAAAACTTTGCTCAGTTTGGCACGCAAGCCCTAAATTGCTTACAATTCCTGTTAATTCCAAGTGGTCACCCATCTAGGAACTGAACAAACTCATTGCTGCTTAGCTTCAATGCTCTGATGGTGTTTTCTGCATGACTTGCCTGTAATTTTAGGCTCGAGCAAAGTTGGTACTAGGCCTAGGTCAGATGTGAAATATGGGGCCCCATTACAAACTACTCATTTAGTATTTTTGTAATCAGCGCTAAAAACATATGATTTATGTAAGGCTATATACATTGCTCATGTAGTCTATACGATGCATTTATGAATAACAGAACAGATTGAAAGAATTACAACCTGAACATACTGTGAGCATATAGGCAAATTTCTTCTTTGTTTGTTAGAGCAATGATCCCATTGGTTAATTCACCTTCCTATTATTACATAACAGTGACGTCATAGAAACTCTTAACATTGTGTGTCTGATCCCACATCAAAACACATTGAGTTGAGACGTAAAAAAAACAAAACAAGGATACTTTACTTATTAGAAAAAAAATTCCCGTGAGGTTCCATAGTAACGACCAATACATAAATACTCCCAACATTTTTATGAGTATATGCTTGTGATTGATAAAAAAAGTTAATAGCAAGCCGTTTTCTTCAATATATTCAGGAGAAAACAAATTACAGCATTATTTCAAAAAGCAGTGAATACAGAAGTGAATTCGTGTTTGTTCTGTATTGGGAATTTATCTGTATGTTATAAGACTTTTCTTCAAATATCAGTTTCTGGACATCCTTGACTCTCTTTTCACCATAAATGTTGTTTATGAGAGGGTCCGTTCAAAATCGTAAGACTATGCCAACTTTCCCCTTTAGCCACAGCCTTTCAGTCTGGGCCCGCACAAGCATCATGAATCTGCTGATAGAGACATAATTGTTCAGGTCCAGATCTGAGAGCATCTTCAAGAGAAACTTTCCAGACCTTTTTTTCTCTGTCTGTCAGTCTGTCTGTATGACTGTCCGTCTGTCTCTCTCTCTCTCTCTGATTTTTCTCTCTCTTTCTCCCTCTGAATCTCACCCTCTCTCTCTCTCTCTCTCTTTCTCTCTCTCATACACCTGCTCATCCCCTCTCTTATACTCAGTATTGCTGTTTAGATTATTGTGACTAAGTATAAGCTGAAAAGCAAAAACACATTAAAGTAGGATAAGACTTGAAATATGTGGTTTTGAAGTGTACGGAAATGTTGAGAACAAATTAACGGCATTATTCAAGGTATACCTGCCTTTCCTCTTTATCTGACACGCAAACCTTTTTTGTTCAATCATATACACTGATCTATATTCAGCTAATAACAGTGTCAAACTACGAGCTTATTGATCTACTCTTTGTATATATATATATATATATATATATATATATATATATATCTTTTCAATTTGTGAAATCTTCAACTGTCTCAATTTTTAGTAGACTTATTGAACGTCGAAACCTGCTACTTCTTACCGAAAGTGCGGCTTGCAACTTGGAGAGTTAAACACGTGTTGGAAAGTACGGGTGTGCACTGCAATGATTCAGGGTGATCGACGATGATTGGTCCTTTTGGAATGATAAACGTTTCCAAGGACCGAAAAACTTTAGTTGTTTTGTCGCTGAAGAACAATGTGCGTTGTTTCAAACATATATCAATGAAGATGGGTACAATGAAGAGAATGATAGACGTTTCGCTGATCCGCAAATCCTTCCGGACGAAACGATTGTCTTCAAGTGGTGTTTGTCGCCGGAAACAACATGTTTATTTCCATAGCTCAATCAACTTGGACACGCGACGTATATAATCTACATCTTAATCAAGGGGCCACTCCCATGAAAAGCTGTTCATAGCCGTAGTCTACAGAGGACACCAATAATCGAGGCAGCTGGGGAGGAAAGATCTACTTTTTTCTCACACCACAGTCGACTTCCTGTCGTCAGTCAGATATCCTCTGTCCCTTGCATCTACGGTGTTGCGTTTTCTAACATCATTCATGGGCCGCGGAACTCTGAGGTTGAGAAAAGGAGAAATAAATAAGACATTAAATTGCGACTTCGGCATATTCTTCTTCTTCCGTGTGCATACATCCCTGTCAGATCCTTTTTGGGTAGTAACCCCGAGGTGTCAGGGAGGCGAACAGCTGCTATACTTTTCTTAAGGATTATCTGAAATTAAGCAATGCAGAGACGTCCATCTCCTTGAAACATTTTTTCACCTACCGAAATATCTGGGATCTCTTTCAAGTAAGACGATTAAATAACAAGCATATTTTGTGAAAAAAAGATGTCCATTGGAAAGCTGGAATCTTTGGGAAATGTCTCTTTGTAATCCTTTCGAAACATGCAACTCAATATAGAGAAAGACAGAGACAGACAAACAGAGAGACTGGACCAAACAAACATACATTCAGAGACAGACAGACAAACGTGCTGAGACAAACAGAATGACTGAGAAAGTGAGAGAAACAGAAGATTCATTTATGTCTTGCAACTTGCAACCAATCAAAGGATTCCAAGGATGGAGACTATGGCTTGTATTATTCAGCATAGTGTAGAGATTAGCCTCCTCTTATGAGGAATGAGGAGATCGCCACGGGAGGCTCTCTATATAATCAGCTGTCACTCATCATGGTACTGACTAGGATCGACCTTGCTTAACTGATAGAACGAGAACCAGGGTATCCGATGTGATTTGACCGTAACGACGCAGGAGAGAGGGGGGCTAAAGATACATAAGAGGTGGCAAAGGAGGAAGACTGAGAGGGAGAGAGGGAAAGAGTAAATGTGAAAAATGGAGAATTGTTTCATGAAAGAGAGATAGCACGAATAGAGAGATAGCAGGGAAGGCAGAAGAGACAGAGAAAAAGGAAGAATAAGATGAATCGTGAGAGAGAGAAAGTGAGAGGAAACATGAAGGAGGGGTAGTATTTATGAAATAGACATCACGAGAGTGATCACAAGAAGAACCACAGAGAGAGAGGGGAGGAGAGCAAGTGAAAGAGTCACTATAGTACGAGAGGAAGAGAGTTCAGCACCCAAACCAATACACTTCAGACTTCGATGTGGGGGGAATATCGATTCTTCCTCGATTCTAAAATAGTCTTTGATCTGCCATTCTGTCATTGTTAGCATAAATCACTTTTTCTTCGGCACCCGAACCCAGCCTTCCCTGGACGTAGAGACACTGACTGACCCACAACCGGCCAGGGCAGAAAGAAAAGCAGGGCCCGTTGAAGGTAAAATCACCACAGATAACTTATATCCCTTCATGCATCATTGAATGCCGTCTCCATGACTCCGAGACAGTGGAAATCTATAGAGGCTGTTCAATGGCCGACTCTCCTTCGTTTTGGTTCTTTTTTGTTCCCACTTGGTCCAATTGCAGAATCTCATACACCCCCACGTTCTCTCTCTCTGGCTTGAATTTGCTCTTTCCTCCTTCTTTAGTGTTTATCTCTCTCTCTCTCTCTCTCTCTCTCTCTCTCTCTCTCTCTCTCTCTCTCTCTCTCTCTCTCTCGCTTCGCTTGATTTATCCGTCACCCGTTCTCTTTTCCACTCATTTTCATTCTCCAGCTTTAAATCGATATGTGAGAATGTGTTGATGTTCGATCACCGAGTAGTATATATATATATATATATATATGTAGAGAGAGAGAGAGAGAGAGAGAGAGAGAGAGAGAGATCGTCCAGTTGGCAATTCATATTCATCAATCGTACGCCCATTTTCTCTCACACACAAATTTATATTGGCCCACTCCTTCTATTCTACTCTCTCTCTCTAGCCCGAATTATCTGTCACCCACTCCGATATTCTGGGTGTGTGCATGTGTTTGCCTGTGTTGGTGTATGACTGTGATGGAAAAGAATAAACATATATGTGTGGGGATGTCTGTGTGTGTGCCTGTGTGATTGTGTGTGTGTGTTTGATTATACAAGTATATATGTCACCTTAAGTAACATGGGGCATTAGACCCTAAAAAAGCTATAAAAAGTCATTTCTGTCTGTGTTTTTTTTTTTTTTCGTTATTGATACACTGTGTATCAGGCCGAGCGTTATAACGACAAATTCGTTATAACGGCACTTTTAAAACCCGGAGGGTACCATAATAACAGGGTTCTATTGTATTTGTTTTTGTTTTTATTTTTTCACTTCTGTCTTTTTTGTTTCTTATTTTCCTCAATGAGTCGGTCCTTATTTACCTTCGTCTTCATTCGTTTTGCATGATTTAAGATGCATTGTTCTCTCCACATTTTCCCCCCTCTTTCTCTCCCTCCTTCGTTTTCTTCTCTTTTCTTCTCTTTTCTAACAAGTGACTTCCATTTTCACTTCTTCATTTTCCACAGAACTATCGCTGTCCCCCCATCCACACCAATTCTCGACACGATTCAATGACACTTTTTTTCATCGTTGGCTTCATTCGTTCTATTTGCCTGCTTTATTCATTATATTTTCCCACGTTTTTTTCTTCTTTCACTTCGGCTTTTCTTGTTCACCATCCGCGTCAGATTTTGTTTTTATCATTTCTTTCGCATCCAAGACCGGCCAAAGGCACAGGCAACAAGAGCAGCGGCCTAGGGCACCAAGTGCTAGGGGATGTCTGTCATGTGTCTAGAAGGACTTTCTGAATACGAACAAAAAAATGAGAAAATAGATGCATTGAACAGAATCGAATAGTCAAAATAAGAAAAATTCCCGGTTGTGAAAACAGATTTCTCAGGAATATCTGACAGTTAGATACTGTCTGTTATGGTGAAACTAAGAAAACAACCGACATTTCGACAAGAAAGCGACGAGAAACTCAGTCAGGCTTAACTAGTTTGGTGAGATAGAATGCTAACAATGAATCTGTTATATTCATCAAATTATGATCAGAAAGTATGAGAGTTCAGCTTCCCCGGGAGACCTGGAACCCTAGGGTCAGTTGTAATTTCATATCCTCGTCTTTCCAAAGCATCTCTCTCTCTCTCTCTCTAATTGACATTGCAAGCAACGTTTTGCCCTCTGGCACTTGCTCCAGCCCAGGAAAAGGTTAAATTTTCGACGGTAATTTTCAGTAAGAAGAATAAGAGCTTTACACAAAACCTACAATGACATAAATGATTATATATCTATACTAATATTTCAGCTTTTGGTTTGTTTGTTTGTTCCTTCCTACCTTTTCTCAAAGTATATTGGCCTTATATTCTGCATGTAAACCGAGGAGAGGTTAACTTCAAACATAAGCAATGCGAAGTTGATCATTAGAGGTCACCATAGTTCATTTGTTTATTTCTAGCCAATTTTCAGAGTTGGTGGCCACTATCTTGCATCATGGATGCTGAAATTTAGCATATGGGTGAATCTTCTGGCAGTGAAGTGTGCAATCTCTGTATCATAGACATATGAGGTCATTCAGGGTCACCAGAGATCATTTCTAATCATTTTAAAGTAATGAAACCAAAATTTGGCATAGAGTTACATTTTTGCATGTTGAAGGTCATATGCAATTGACCACTCCGATAATTTAGGGTCATTGGTAATTATTTCTGGTCATTTCTAGCCATTTCTTTAGAGTTGTGGGCTTCAATTTTGCACCATCGATGCTAAAACAAAGTATCTGCGTACATCTTCTCAGGTCAAAGGTAACAGAATGAACAAGATTGACTTACGAAGTTGTTAGCCACAATTTAGATCCTATGGAGCTGATTTGGGGAATAGCAGTAAATCATTTGACGATCAAATTATTTAGAAATATGATTTTGATATTTGGCTCAGTAATTTCTGGTCACAGCTAGCGATTTTTTTCAAGTTGTTGCCCACAATATTGCACGTTTGATGCCAAACTTTTGCCTCGGGGTACATCTTTAGACGGTGAGAGTTATGAGCTATGTGAGGTTGTTGCTGGATGTGACTAAGCGTCTCCTTCAGTCATTTATGAAAATTGTAACAAAGCACGAGATCACTGGCCCTTACCCGAGTCCTTCTAGCTCTCTCATTGACTGTTCTGTATTGGTTTTTCTACAGTTGGATCCTTGTCACCTATTTAGAGAAACACTTATGTAATGCATCCAGATGCCCTGTCAAACTAAGCGACGACATGATTTGTTTGTTTTTTGGTTTTTTTTTGCCTACATCAGAATATTTCTTCCATTACAGCAATTTTTTCATGTTTACATAGTGTAAATAATCGTTTTTTTCTATTGATTATGCCGAGTGAGGAAAAAAATATATCAAAGAATATATTTTCCCTGTTTGGTTGTATTTTAAGCTATTTTTATCCATGCTAGTATATATAAATATATGTGAGTGTATATTTGTGTGTATGTGTATGTGTCAGTAAAGTTTCGTTCTAACGGTACTCGTTCTATTGCAGCAAGTTGTTAACAGCAACAGCACATGAAAAATTCAGTGCATAATTTTTTTTAATTGGTTTATCCTTTCTATTCACATACGTAATACCAGTAAATCAGGTATTAGATTGTGAAAAACAATAAAAAGTTATTTTTGTCCGTAATTTTTTGGTTCCTCATTATTAACATACTTTGTGCCCAATATAACGGCAAACTCGTCATGACGGCACATTTGAATCCCCGAGGGTGTTGTGAAAAATGTACTATAAGTATATATATATACATATATAATTACCCAAATATTCATCTTTCTTGCGATTATACCTAATTTTTTCTACCTCTTTCTTTCTCTTCTTATCAATTTATTTTCCTTTGTTTCTTTCGACTATCCCCCTCCCTCTCCTTTTACCCAATGCTTTCTTTATCAATAACCCTATCTTTCTTTCACTCTTCCTCTTCCTTCGCCCCCTCTCTGTCTCTCTCTGTCTCTCTCTCTCTCTCTCTCCTTTTCATTTTCTTCTCGCTCTTTCTTCTCTTCTCTTTCCCTGCACTCACTCTTCCCTCTTTTCACTCGCCCCCTTCTCTCTTTTACTCCCACTTATCTTGCTCTGTCCTCCCTTCTTTTATTTCTCTCTTTTTCTTATCTCATTCCCCTCTTTTCTTTCTTTCTCTCCTCTCTGTCCTTTATCTTTTTTTCCTCACGTCTTGGAAATCTCTCTGCCAAGATTTCCCTGTGAATATTTTCGATCGAATAACCAAACGGAAGACCAAACCAATCAGCAAACGGTACAAGCGTGAGTTCGCAAATAGCCAATACGCATGCGTACAAACAATCGTCATGCATACGCATTCACAAATACAACTATCACGTAACACACTCGCATGCACATGCACTCACATACACACACATATTTACTGCATTTCACCAACTATAATCTGCATTTCCCCCCAAGAAATTGAAGATAAAAAATGCATGTGCGTATTATCTTCAGTGGAATAATTGTTATAGATATCTGTATACACGAGATGATGCGTTTTTCATTCGGAATTGAAGCTCAATCGCCATGTAGGGTGTGGAGAAGATTATCGATGGTAATGGATCATACATGGTGAAAAAAGTTGTACAAAAAATTAAAACACTACCTAACACCTTGAGCTGTTTGAAAAGTTGAAGGGCCCTGCTAATACACCAATGGCTGGAGGACATGTTTGTATGAAATTAACATCATTGTATAAGTGTATGTGCATCCTTAAGACCGTGCGTATATGTAGGTATGCAAATATATAGAAATACAGCCAGAGAAACATGCACACACATGCATATATATATATATATATATATATATATGTGTGTGTGTGTGTGTGTGTGTATGAATGTACGTGTGTGTAAGTGAAAAGTGTCACACAGTCTGTTTGTCTGTCATACTGTTGGAACTACTTATACATGGGTACAACCAAGCCAAATTTGGGAGGTTTATAAAGTAAAAAGATCTGACTTTTGAAGGTTTTAGAAGTGGGTCTATTTACAATGTCAAACATTATGCAAAATTTGACCCAATATGCTCTTCCAACTTCGGAATAGAGCACTCTGGTAGATGTGGAATATACGTGTGAGTAAATATATCGCTTAAATTCAACCTTACTGACTGTCCAGTTCTGCGTGGGGCAGCGCTTGAATGCAAGCCTCGGGGTGGGAAGCTAAGTTTTCGATCCAACCTCGTGGTATTCGATGGGATAATGGATAGTCTATAGCCACACTTCTTTTTTAATATATTTACACATAATTCTTTAAGGGGTCAAAAATGAAAGGAAATCTTTTCTCTTTTTTATAGGTCTAATGTGTAGACAAACTTCTTCTCCTTTTAAGGGTGGTAAGTAAAAGGAAACCTTTGTTGGTCGGAAACTGAAGTGAAACCTTCCCCCTCTAAGTTATCAAAACCAGACAGAATATTTTTCAAGCCTGAAAGTTCCAGTCTTTTGTTTTTACTGCTTAAATGTTCAACCCAGGTTAGACGGGTACTTCATAGATATAGATATATACATTCAAGCAAGGGATCAACAGGATTATGGTCTAAGGAGTTTGGTGACTGAGGGAACGCATTGCCCTGCCCAAAGATTTCACTGGCATCGTAGAAGCCGGTTATCAGGGTGCAACTGGTCATACTTGATGTCGAGGTCGGTGATGTGCGATAAAGTACCACCAGAATAATATTGCTAGCAAAAAAATGTCGGAATTTGCACACATCACCCCACAATCCTTTTGTTTTTCCCTACTCTGCATCCAAGTAGAATTGTTTCCCAAAGTTAACGATGCACCCGAATTCTATTGTTCACTTTATGAAGGAGAAAGCTAGTGATCTTCTCCCATTAATGCGAAGTCCAGTTTCAATGCTTATGCACCCATTGAAGACACTTCCAGCGATGGGCAAAGGTTAGTAGGGTTTACACAGCACCAAGGATCAATGTACTATGTGTTGTGACACATTCCTTCCTTAACGTTATCAGCAATTTGTGCTACAGTAGCCCTCAGTTGGCTCATATATTTCTGCAAAGCTTTGATAAATCTTGGTCGTCTAATGTTTTGTCGATGGTTTGTGGTTTTCCTCTCCTCTGAGCACTACTCACTATAATTTACCGCCTGTAAGTATCTCACAAGCCGTGCTATTTAGGAAATGCTCTCGCCTAGTTTTCTGCCTTTAATAATTTGGCTTTAATCAAAGTAACTGAAATGTTTCTTCTGGCCCATAAGTGCGGCCTTTATTGCATCAAAAAGATGTACTTGGGTCCAGCTTTCTTATTTATTTAACCCTGACTCTGACATTTACAGTAGTTGTCCTTCTGTCGGCATGCATGGTCGAAGAAGATGGAGATCTCGGTATGTACACTACAAAGAATCTCTGAGTCCTGCTGGTGTAGTCCAAAAGGATGTGGAGGGCGATACATTTACTAATAGCTATTATTGGTCCTCTGCTGGACAAAGGACTTCGATATCCTTTCATAGCGTAGGTGAATGCATTAATCTCTATCATATTGGCAAACTTTCGATATCAAATGTCAATCTTGTGTCTGCTGCGTTTCCCGTTCAACAGACACCAATCGGTTAGCTTTTTGCTTCATCTGTTGTCCATTCTTTTCGTAATTTGTCCTGCCCATCACCATTTTTGTTGCTTAATTACTTGTATGATATCCTTCACCCTGGTCATCTCTTTGGTCCATGTTTATCTTTTTCTGAGAATTATTCCCAACATTTCTCTCTCTGACTTATTACACACGCACACACACACACACACACACACACACACACAAACACACACACACATATATATATATATATATATATATATGTATATACATCCCTTCCTTGCTTCACTGTTGACTGTAGACACGACTATCCATAGAATAATTGATAGTCTTTGAGAACACACACAGTCAACCAGCCGTTCATTGTTATCAACACATTTATCCAGTCGGACTTTCAACACGATTTGCTTGTTTTTTTCTTTTTTTTATTCCCTTTTCCGTCGTAGAGCATTTCTTCCATCCACTCAGTCACCGTGAGAATACACACACACACACACACACACACACACACACACACACACACACATATATATATATATAT
This sequence comes from Thysanoteuthis rhombus, assembly GCA_963457665.1. NCBI lineage: Eukaryota > Metazoa > Mollusca > Cephalopoda > Oegopsida > Thysanoteuthidae > Thysanoteuthis > Thysanoteuthis major. The sequence goes on along the minus strand of OY735205.1, from coordinate 728,826 downwards.
ATATATATATATATATATATATATATATATATATATATATATTTCTCCCTTTCATCCATTCAGCCGCTTGTCTGTTTTCTCCATCGTCCCTAAGTGGAAAACAGTCGGACGTTCTTTTCAGCAGTTCGCTCCACGCACGTCCAGACACTGGCCTCCTCCCCTTTTGCCCACTTACCACCTTTCTCACTCTCCCCTCAACTCTTCCAATTGGGCGGCTGGCTTCCAATCATTGCCACCACGCGTGCCCACCCACCCCAACACTCTACCTTACCCCATGAATAATTAAATTAGATTCCTAATCTTAAGTCTTTGTCCACATCGGCGTTTTGGTCATGAGAATATTCTTTTGATACTTTACCTCCAATTCTCGTTAGGGAAAAGAGAGGCAGAGGTTTTATAGTGGGGTTGGATCATGGAGAGGAAGAAAGGAAAACAGAGAGGGAGGAAATAAGAAAGAGAGGGAGGGCGAGAGAAAGAAAGGAGAAAGGATGAAAGGGAAGAAGATAAAGAAGAAGGAAGGAAGGGGGGAAAAGAAGAAAGAGAGAAAGGAAATAAGGAAAAAGATTGGAAGGGAGAATTGAAGGAATGAGAGAAGGAAGGAAAGAAGGAAGGAAGAGAGGAAACAGCGAGATCGGTTGAATGGGGAATAAAGGAAAAAGATGAAACAAACTAAATAAAAGGAAAATTATGACAAAAAGTTTTCAAAAAGGTTTGAGTGATCATCATCATCATCAAGAGAAATGAGGTGGGAGGAGGGAAGAAGAGGAAGGAAAATAAAAAAGAGAAGAAAACTTGGATTGATTTTTACCGATAGAATCAATCAGAAAAAGAGGAGAGGGTTGGGGGGTTATTATCACCTTGCGCAGGATGGTGGAAGTGTTACAAAGGGTGGATAAGAATGAAACAATAGAAAGAGAAAGAGACGGAGAGAGGAAGAAAGAAAAGGTGTGAGAAAAAAGAGAAAGTTAGAGAGAAAGAGAGAGTAAGAAAGAGAATGGGGTAATGTTTGGTTAGAAATAGGTGCATCGTTCCTTCAATTTTCTCCTTTTTTTCGTGTCCATCATTCGCTTTTTCTTTTTTTCTTCCTTCCTCATCTTTTTATTCCGTCTTTAATTTTTCCATTCCTCCTTTCTTTTATATTCTTCTTCCTTTTTTCTTTATACCTTTCTTTCTTCTTCCTTGTTCCTTCTTTTGTGTAGTTAAATATGAGGGCGTCATTTCTTCAACAGAACCGGCCAGTCGTTGACGTCACAGTCATAGTTGCTTACGAAGTCCATCTATAACGTCCTGTTTATATATATATATATACATATATATATATATATATATATATGGAGAGAGAAGGGGGGCTAGTCGCTCCTTTTCTACCGTCCAGGGCCGGTGCTGTCTATAACATCCTCTACTGGCTGGCTAGACACCCGTTCAGGCCGTTCGTGTGGAACGAACTGAACATAACGACCAAGCAACAAAATGATTTGAGCAAACAATCAAATGTATCAGGCGAATTGATCTTCGCTGATCAAAAACATTGGCGTTGCCTTTTGAGCCGAGGCGCCGACCGATCAGAATCTGTAAGCTTCCCTTTCGAAATGCTGATTTACTTTTGCCTCTGTGGTGGTCAGCAGTGGGCGTGGCCGATTTATGTGAGGGCTGGACGGGAGAAGGCTCCCTTTTGCTGGTTTGGACGATAATAGAAAGCAAACCGAGCGAGAGGCACAGGAAAAAGATATAAAAGCAAGAAGAAAGAAGAAAGGGAGAAAAATTGAGAGGAATAAACAAGAAAATATATTTATAACTTTCGTTATTGATAGATTTTACGAGGAAATCTATGCCCTGACCGCCATGGGGTCATGTGGTACAAGTGGTGTTGCTGAAGTCTAGACAACCCGTTGGACTTACAAATGACCAAAAGATCTAAAATTGAATGGAATGTACTGGTCAGTCTTTACGATATTGAAGAGCTCCTTCTGTCTCGACAGACGATGGTACAACACTGAAGTGTCCCCACCAGGGATCCTAGGATGTCCAGTCGACAGAATCCTTCTCCCAGCTTCACTGGTCCAGGCAAATGGGAAGCGAGCCGCGATAGGTCTGGCATCAACTGGCTGTCAGAGCTTCTGGAAAGATGTCAAAGTTGGCATCCAACTGCTTTTAGTGTGCCCCATTCCCTGTTTTGGAATCAGAGTTGTCCTCGTAAACTGGTTGCCTATCGAAGGCTAGAGATCCCAGCCTGCTCTGCCATTTTACCCATCGTTGGGTGGAAACTAAAAGATCTAAAATGACATGAAATGTATTGATCAATCATCTGGATATTAATATAGACATTGGTAGAAATTCTTTTTAGAGCAAGGGTTTGTCTACGAGTGTTTGTTTTCCATACATACACCTGACAGAACCTGCCTTAGGGTTCGCTTTGGGATATAAAGGGTTTTCGGTGGTTTTATTCTTCTATTACACATTTCCCACCTGCTTATCTTTGCCAACTTCTGAACATTTTTCCGAATAAAGATCACGATCTAATACTATAGAGAGCATGACTGTTTGTTTCTATCTTTTGTATTCTAAACGATTGCACCCTATGAATTGAAAATTTGTGTATAAGGATAACTTGACACGTATTAACATGGTATAGGTGGCGATCACCCCTGATGACCGACAAAGGTCAATTTAAACGTGATGTCAATTTTGTTTGGGTCAGGTCAATTTTTGTATTTTCAAACCTAAAAGAGATGGCTGCACCATAATGGCTGTACGCAGATAACCTAAGCCCAGGGTGAATATATAATTGGTAATGATGACCAGTGGTTACGTCTAAAGATGAATTTACAGTGAGGTCACTTTTGACCGGCATTTACAAAACTAACCGAGATGACTGTACCCAGCAAACTCCAAAGTTTTGTACCTTGAATGAACTTTGGATTGGTGGTTCTGACCTCTGTGAATTTTGAACAGCTAATATCGGCATTTTTGAACCACCCAAGGGTTGCAATCATTAATTTGAGAAACTCTGCCTTAGAATTCACAACATGGTTTTCAGTTTTGATTACTTTTTCTCTGTCGGATACCCCATCTATCATGTACATAAGAATACATTGATTTTTGGCGTTACATACATAAATTTAATTCTTATGGCAAGCTTGATATTTCAATGCCTAGAAATATGTCATAATGATAGAGGCTTGCAAAAAGACTTGCTCTGAATACCTACAAACCAAATACGAAGTCGTTTAGAGTTTATTGTCAGTCAGTCAGTCCAGATTAGCAACGATTAGGGGTAAAAGTAATAAGCATTTGATAAATGAAACATATTCGTATATATATATATATATATATATATATATGTGTGTGTGTGTGTGTGTGATCATAGTACTTGACTTACCTTTCTCATGAAATGAACACTGACTCTTGGTGGATGGCTCAAATACACCAAAGGTGCCTTGACATAGTTTGAGTGCCAGCAGCAAAGTAGGCCATCATAACTTTCACACACTATACACACAGGGAAGCAATCTACCTCCTTCTGTTATGACAAATGCTACCATAATGAACATAGGCTTTAAGAGGAAATCAAACCAAAGCCTACATGTACGACTTTTCTTTGCTCTAAATTCTCCATTTCCCCAATACAATTTTTTATAATCTTTTAAACGGTTACACCCCTCCGAATTGAGAATTATTGTTTACGGGTAACTTGATCCCTGGGTAATCTCAGATTACCTGTAAAGGTCATTTTAGAGACAAGTCAATTTTATCATTGTCTGATCAAACGGGCTACAGCTGTAGAGGAATAAGGATGTGTAATAGGGACCAGATTTCGAGTTCGTAAGGTTCATTTGTATATCTAGCTTTAGAACAAATGCTTGTTTCAAAGCAGGTAGTCTTTCTACATTTCGAAGATTGGTACAACTCAATCATCCTCTCGCTTCAGAGCTGAACAGAGGTCAACTTTAGTAGGCATAGACTGTCATTCATTGAAACATCTTTGGATGAAGACAAAAATCATTTGAAGAGAAAAAATCAATTTTTCCAATATAAATATAAAAATCCCCGAAACGGTTACACACACACACACACACACACACACACACATATATATATATATATATATATATATATATATATATATATATATATGTTTCGATAAGCCGGAGCAACACGCACGCATACACACGTACACACACAAATATGTACGTATATTACATGATGAAAAAAGAAATGAAACTAACTGGGGCATCGTTTGCACAGATTCAAGCGTTGTATGTCGATGTGTATGTCTGTGTTCATCAGCATAGGTTTTTCTTGATTGTGTGTGAGTTTGTATGTGTTTCTGAGTGTGTTCGTGTGGTCTGCGTTTTTGTGTATCTGTCAATGCGTGTGTGTGCTCCTATGTGTGTATCCGTGTGTGCCAATGTGTGTGTGCTACTCTATCGTATTGTCTAAAACAAAGCCATTTATCAATCGAGAATGACGTGACTTTAAGGCCGTCTCAATCAATGATTAACGTCGTCCAAGAATGACTTGAGACCTTTTCCTGATTTACACGCGCGGCCAACGAGGCTTTCTAAACAGAGGAGGAGGAAGTTCTGAAACTAGACAGAAATTGCCCTGCCCTGCACATTCCCTTCAGTCCTAAGAAATTAACTCATACTACTTAAGCCTCAATGCTATATATGTATATATATATATATATATATATATGTGTGTGTGTGTGTGTGTGTGTGTGTGTTTGTGAGAGAGATAGAGATTGTTCGTTGTGTATGAATGTGATCAACTGATATTTTCAAAAAGGGAGCCTTCTGTATCATTTGAAAATGAAGTGATATCTCTAGGGCAGCAACTTGGACGAAGCATATGGATGTCCTGTCGACGGAACGCCCACCCCGAACTCGCTGATGTCCAGAGGAAAGTCGAACGAGGTATGTTTGGCACCAGCTTGATTGTAGGAACTGCAGGAAGGAAGTCAAATTTTGTATTTTGGGTTCATGGTTGTCCTACGCTAATTAGCTTACCAATGCTAAAGAGCTTAGTCAAACCAGCTAATTTACCCATACCGGGAGAGATGAGATGGGTTAATGCCTTTTCCGTGGTCATTTATGTGAAGTGAGCAAAAACAGTTTTGAGTTGAGTTAGAACGCAGTTCTCCAATTCAATCGTCTGCAACGTTAATTGTTCCGCCATTCGCACCTCCATAACCAGGTTAAAAAAAAAGAAAGTTTTTTCTATCGGCCCAAAAGCATGCAGGTGGATCAGTAAGTCTCTAGTCTGAATCACAGCTATCAACTGAATTTCAATCAAATCTCCACTGTATTATCTATGATCTTTAGTCTATGTGAGTAATATTGAAGACATAATTAAGTGTATTAACTAGATAGGAGATTACGTTGGAAACTCAATCTTTGTTATGTGAAATGGATGCTTTTTCATTATAAGCTTAGACTTATTGATGTCCCTACGCAAGTGAATCTCAGTTGATACATTGTTTTGACACCAAGGTTCCATATCAGAAACAGCCTCGAAATGATGATTTCCATGTGTTTCCCATTAAGCAGGAATTTCAAACTCACGGAACAATGAGCCATGCTGAGGTCGAGCTCCAATCTTTTACTTCAAAATTTGGTCTTACGAGCTCGACTTGTGCACGAGTATATACGCATCTGTGGTTTCAAATATAATGAACAGGTACACATGTAACATAACCGGAAAAAGATTAATTTCTGATCAATTTGAAGGCAGTGGCCAACCACAACTACAAAACTATATGAGAGTATGACAATATTGACACTTATTAATTATTTGATGCGCGCAAAAGTTTCCAGCAAGAACCGGTTTTTATCTGTGTATTCAGTTTGCAGTTTTAATAAAAAGTCCTGGGAATCTTTGCATGAACTATTACAAAGTATGTATTATTCATGGCTTGACAGTAAATATCTGGAAGAAAAATGCGTTTAGTTGGAAATTTCAAAAACTTTAAAAATCACGACAACATATCTGGACGAAACGTCAGGTTTGTTTGCGACTAATCTATTTATCTACCATTCAGTCGCATAAAGCAAACGATTTGACCCAATGAACCTTTACACCCTGCGCATTCTGATATCTTATACCTGAGTTCATGATGGGAAAATCCAAAATTAATTGAAATTTTTTTTCATTTACTTCTGTCAATTTCATTCATTTATACGGTTTGACACGTAAGTTAAATATATTTCCTAGTTGTGGCGAAGGAGTTCAACTCAAATGAGCTTACAAAGTATAGTAATATAGTGCTCGTACTGAAATATCAGCCCTACAGTTTCAAAGGGTTTGGTTTTTCAGGTGGGAAATCCCTATTTTTGTGCTTAAATTTTCGATCTGCCAGCAAATGTAATGAACAATACATCTCTAAACTATCGGTCCCGGTTGAATCATTGGACTTGGGTTGCAGATATTATGTTTTCATCTTGATTAATGAACGAGTTTGCTACATATGTTTCTCCCAACCAATGATGCAGCTTGAGATTTACAAATAGCACCCTTTCAACTATGCCTCTGCTCCTAACCCTGTTGTCTTGGGTTGGTGAGGCAACATATGTTTGACTTTATTTTTTAGCATTTGATGTTGTATGCAGTAATCTCGTAGGTTCCGTGTTTTTATCAGACTCTGAAATGACTCCAAGTTCGTCTGTTTACCAAACCAATCGAAAAACGGAAATGCAAAGCTCATATATTATTTCATTCAATCTGCCTCTTGAAGGGACTGTTTCACAACCGTGCACACGCGTGTGTGCCCACACACATATACATACATATATATATGAGAATATTTATGTATACACACACTCTTATGTATATATATATATATATATATATATATATATATATACACACACACACACACACACATATATTGTTATACTACTCGAGTTTCTGAATGAAAGCTGCTTCCGTTGTAATGAAGGAAATGATTATGAATGAAAGATTGACAATGATAAGTAGTAATCAAAAAGAAACAGAGAGAATTCATGCCAAAAATGAAGGAAACGAAGTTATGACGATAATTATTTGAAGAAGAATATATATAGAGAAGGGAAAGAACAGAAGGAGAGAAAGAAAGGGAGAAAGAATAAAACGCAATAATTAAAAGGAAGAAGGAAAACGAAATATGATGAGAAACGAGAATGAAGATGGAATCAAAAGAAAAGGAATTTAATAAAGACGAAAAACATCATCAGACAAATACAAAAGATGAATGAATAATTGTACCAAAATCTTTAAAGTATAGTTTTTCTTCTCTATGAATTGCTTGCAGGAGGTTTCAGTCGGAACAAAGCAGGTGCAGGTAATAGGCCCAGGTCAGGTGGAAATTGTAAGTTTCATTCCAAACTGTTCATCAAGCATGTTTGCAATCAGTGATTTCTGTACGTATATATATACATATACATGTTGTGTACACGATGTACTGTCAAATTACAGAACAGAATGAAAGACGTAGAATGAATGATAGTTCAGTGATGAGAAGTGGTAAATATGATGGTGTTTGCCTCAACTGGGGGGGGGTAGGCCTACTCTAAAACGGAAGCGGATGCCACTTGCTTCCCACTCTGTTCTAGCCATGGAAACTGCCCATTCTTTTGTTTCGTTTATTTTTCAATTTGTTACCTTTAAGATATTTTTCCGTTATCAAGAGTCATTTTGTGCCATTTCACAGCGGATAGATGCTAACCAGTTCAATTCTTCACGTCAGGATTCATGGGTTTTAAAAACAAATTTGGTATACTCACGTTATTACGACACCTTCGGGGATTTATGTGCAGTTATAAGATATTCCCCGAAAGAACTGGTGGTTTTTATACGAATTGTATCAATATTGATAAACCAAGAAGTACAGACAAAAGTGATCTTTTATGAGCTTTTCTAATGCTTTTAAGGCAACAATATTGTGAGGGTTGACTAGTTTTAGTTTTCAAAATAAGGCACCGGAATTTCCATGTGCTTTTGCTGCAAACTTACCAACGACAATAGTCTTGCAAGAATATAAAACAAACGTGTTGTTAGAACTCATGTCATTAAATGATGCCGGTAGAATTAGTGTCGAGCCTTCCTTTAACAATGCTTTTTACTAGTGAAGTATCTACTGCTTTGCAAATGGTGTACTTTGGTTTGGAAATTCAAAGTGGTTTAGTATCCGAACGGAACTCATTGCAGTTGCCTAAAGTGACCGTCCCGGGTACAGAATCATGTCAAGGGATTCCTCTGTGCATTCCCATTTGCTTTGGATCTTGTTATTGTCAATGGATGTCTCATAAGTCACAAAGTGGGTTAAAAGAATATCATTTTCAGTTCTTAATCTTTTTCATTTTTTTATTCCAAAATTAAATTCAGGAATTCGAGATGATTTTACTTATCTATTATAAAATGATATTACCCGAATAGGAATCACTTTCGTCGGGTCTAGGATTGAATTTTCAAATCTTTTCGGGGTTCCCGAATAGATTGTATCAAATATCTTATTTTGGGGCCTGCAGTATTTTGCTCTCTCGAGAGCTCCCTTCAACATTTGAAGAAAAATGAAGATTTGCAATAACTAGACATGCGTTGTCACTCAGTTGGTGAAAAACAAATCCTAAAAGCCGAAGCCATGTTAGTACAAATATATACTTGCTTTTGTATAATTTTAATGGAAATGCAGCAAGGAGATTATCATTTATAAAGCTTTTACCCTCCCCTACATTGGGAGAGTACGGGAGGTTCAAAGAGCCCACTTCCACCCACCCTGATGTACGCTTCTGAAGTGTATATATTTTATGACGTGAGTGTCAAATAGTGTCAGAACATTTTGGTTTTGTCTGGTGTTGCCTCCCGTAGAGCCAGAGTCTGAAAGACTCCATAGTAATATTATGTACAGTATACTCACTTATCCAGCAGCGCGTTTGTCCTTACAATCTTGCAGGATTATTGTTCAGTGCATTATTTTAAAAAAGTCAATTAGTAAACACTGGAAATAATGCTGCCTAAAGTAACATGAGTATAAAACTGTGAAAAAGTAATAAAGTTATTTAATGTGTACATCTAGGGTTTTTCATTATTAAAACACTTTGTATAAAATCATGCCGTTATAACGGGGAATTCGTTAGCACGGCACTCCTAAATTCCCGACGATTCAGCAATAATGGGAATCTACAGCATTAGTTTTTCAGCAATTGAAAAACAGCCAATCTTTGAACAAAGTTTGACTTTACGCTTAGATCTAAATATGTATCAGTTATGGGAATTACGTGACGGGAAATGTTGTAGAATTGGTCGCGACATGTAAATACGGTCAACAACTTCGAACATTGTGAGAAGTCATTAATACAGACACACACCCACACACGCTCACACATTGAGTCATACATACATACATACATATATATACATATATATATATATATATATATATATATATATATATATATATATATATATATATATATATATATATATATATATATATATACTTGCGCGCAAATGTAACACCTATCTTCCCTAAGACGGACACACAAGGCCAATATACATTCGTGCGTCCCTCACTTTATTTGGATGTCATCTGAACGTAAATTCAACCGGTCAAATCTCCTCAGAACCACCCGACTCAACCAGATAACATGTTCCTAAGTAAAGTCAACTTATGTACACACACACACATACACTTCACACACACACACATACACTGTTTCTCTTTTTTCTCTCTCCCTCTCTCTCTGTCTTTTCCTTTCCTTTGTTCCTTTTCTCTTTTCTTTTGTTCTCTCTCTCTCTCGTTTTTTTTCTTTCTCAACTTCTCTTTCTCTCTTTTCTTCTTTTCTCTCTGTTTCTCTCTTTTCTCCCCGTTTTCCTCTTTTTCTCTCTCAGTCACCTTCTTATTCTCTTTTTCCTTCTTTTTCTTTCTCTTTCTCTCTTTTCTCTTTTTCTCTCTCCCATTCCCACGCCTTCTCTCTCTCTTTTTTTCTTCTCTCTTTATCTTCTTCTCTGTCTTTTTCTCTATTTCCTACTCTTTTTGTCTCTTTCTCTCTATCCCTTTCCGTCTCATTCTCTCCTCCTCCCTCTCTCCTTTTCATAGACACGGAGTAAAGGAGAAACTCATACATGCAACACTTGTTTGTTCGTCCCAATCCAGAAATCCAAAAACAAATACATTTTCTGCCCAAAACCTGGCAAGAGTTGTGTCGATTTGTCTGTCATTCTTGTTTATTCACAGAAGAAGAAGAAGAAGAAGAAGAAGAAGAAGAAGAAGAAGAAGAAGTTCGTCTGAATCGGCGTTCTAGACAGCAAACAATCGTCTTCTGCCATTTATTGGCTTCTTCGTCCGGGTCGGTGATCTCCGATCGGAGAAGACGTTATCAATATTAGCTGAGCAGATTCTCCGACTGCATTGCTGGCAAATGACTTGACACAATTATGAGAGTAGCAGCAATTTACTTTTAGACCCATCAGCGCAGCTCACTGGGAAAGAGAGCTAAGTTCCGGTTCGGAAGGCTGTGGTTCTAACGACCATCGATTCATACCAAATACTTTCAATACGGTTCATAATGCCTGTCCTCTAAACGTTCAGCACAACAAGCACGATCAGAGAACATATCTCCGTAACGGCCAAATTACGTTGGATACATTGGTTCCCGTAAGATCACTATAGTCAAGGTACGTCGAACCTGGGCAGATAACCGTTGAGGAATACCAGATGCTGTAAGCAAGTCGTAGCTTCTACAGACCAGACAAGTTGATGGTGAAACTCACTGAAATTATCCGCTGGTACTGATCCCAGTTTCATCTTCGATAAAGGCATAAGTCGAAACTGACAATACATGAAACTTGTTCCTGGAGGAAGAAATCCTGTCAAGATTGACCTTCAACTGAGCGAAAGTCGAATTCAACATTAATTGGGCTCAGTGCATAACATAAATTGGGACCCGTCTATTTTTATATTTAGCAATTATTTTCAAACAAATGGAAACAAAGATGAAATATTCATAAAAATGATTACATTTAATTCAACGTTAAGTCCTTTATAAATCAATGATATATCTCTATATAACATAATGAATCCTCAAAAGTTTTGACATTTTACTTTTTTCACCCACAAAAAGTAAAAAGATTAGCCAACTATATTTTTGGAATGAATATTGTTTTGAGATCTTCTGCAGCTACACTTTTTGCCCTCTCTTAAGTAAGACTCTTAACTGAACGATGTTTAATCGATCGAACAATTTCTTTCTCCACTTAATTTCTACTTTCATTGTTGTTCATATCTTGATTCTTTATTATAGTTTTCGCTCGGTATTTTCTCTTTGGGGAAGTGGGTAGGAAGGTGTTCGGGTGTTTCAACTCGAGTCCCTTTCTGTTATTTCATAGTTAATTACTCTGTAATTTAACCACTGTTGTTTATTACTGTCAGCTTGTAAAAACTAATTGGATGGGGAATCTATCGTGCCACACCTTAGCAGCAAAGGAAATCGGGCTTTTTTCGTTTGTTCTCACAAAAAATACCACGAAGCAGAAAAGCAGTAAAATATGAGGCTAAAATCAATTGATTATGAATGGAGTATGGAAAGCAAAGAAAAACACATAAGAAAGTAAATAATGAAATGATTACTTGCGAAAGCAGAACACTAGAAAAAGAAATCATCAAAGATAACAAGATCTGTTGGCCGGCAACGGGTCAACTAGAATGGGGCCAAGATGGACACCTCGTTTCAATCTTTACAAATGTCTCCAACTATTTCGGTTTTGATTTCGTGCCCTCGCAAATCCGAATCCCAATGAATATATGGCTTGATATATCAGCAAGTACACAGTATATATGTTCTTGCCTAAAAGAAAAAGTAAATAACATTTGCAAATCAACGATACAAGATTTGATGGTTATTTCAAAAAATAGATAAAAGATCATTAAAAATAATTAGAAATTTTTAAAAATTACATTTGCTCATTTTAGTTGACATTACCAGGAAAAAAACTTGATCCCTGTATTTTTCTATTGATAGTACACCTGGGGAGGCTGTGGGATGGACCGTCTGAGACGTTGTTTCAAGTCCCTCCCCCCGGAAAAAAACAGAACAAGTTCGATTGTCTGAAGAGCTCTTGGAATATTAAAGGTTCTTTTTAAAATCATAGGCAATAATACCAAATGTCCTGCTCTTTGAACCTGAGTAATGTCTCCTGCCTCGCATAGAAGAAAAGTTCATGCGATCATCCTTTTCCAAGCGACATCTGACAATCGAGAATAATGACAGTAATTGCGGCAGTGGTTCCAGACACATGGAGACCAGCTTCAGTCACGGATCGATCGCTTGACCAACTCACAGAATATTTCAAATTCATGCAGAGAAATCTTGCAATCAACAAACAGGTGGAAAATGTTGAGTCTTGCCGAAATATTTTCTCTTTTGTTTTCATCATGCATTTATGTCTTCATTCTTGTCCGTCAATGAAATATCTCACAAAATTCCAAATGAGTTTCGATGACCTTTTGTGGAAGAGAGGATCATTGATTGAGGAAGAATTGATTAAATTTTGAGGAAGATCCAGGAAGTTTTTTCAGTACATCTGCAGCATCGTAAATATTTGTGAACTGATTTCATTCAGTATTTAGTGACAATGGTGTTGGCAGCGATGATCGATCTCTGAGTGCCTTATAGTTTATTGATTTGCTTTCTCCCGAAATGTTTGGGATTGTCTTCGTCTTTCAAATTCATTAATATATCATCATCATCATCATCGTCGTCGTATCTGTTGGTATTGGGAATATAGTTACCTCTAATTACATCATCGTCTTTACTGACAATATCAGTAAATGCATTCTTACAGGCGTTGTGTTATTGCCGCTGCTATTATCTCATCGACAACAATTTCTATTGCACACATTCTCCAACGTCTTATCATTTGCACAGAAAACCATGGCTCAAATCTATACACAGCGCGATGAAACCTTTGAAAAGCCCAACTTTTGCGATTCTAATATGCCTCATGCTGGGGTGAGCAGGGCGTAACCCAGGGGCTTATAAAAGTGAGGACTTCTTTTTCATTTTCACAACTAAATATCGAGAACTCTGATTCTGAAACCTCCCCCATCCAGTAAAAAACTTGATGCATGAAATATAGGGACTCTGGTCATTATTTTCATACGCTCAGCTGTATGAGATACCCGACAGAGCGAGAAAATGTCCATTGGGATCGACCCAAGGAGGTCGGTGATGCCGGGGGAATAGAAATGAAACGACAAAATAAATTGGAGAAGGAATACTGAATTGGGATTTTATACACTTTTTTGAGAATATATTTTTTCATGGAAAAAAAGAAAAACTGAATTTATGATCAAATCATCAATGAAGAGGAAACAACGTGAGTTCATCAGAAATCTATGGTCTTCCTTCACATGCAGCATATTTCACTTGGAAAGATGTTGCATACTAGTTGATGGATTCTTGTTTCGTCGGTTCGAGCCTGTGTTTGATGCGTTCATATATATATATATATATATATATATATATATATATATATATATATATATATATATATATATATACACGTATTGTGAAATGAATATATATGATTCAACAGAATGATTATAAGTGGCATTATACTATATCATATTGAACCTTATTTGAAATGATCTTGCATTGTGACACAGATAATGTTTCATTCACCCCGGACATCAAAAAGAATGGGGCTGCTACAGGAATCGAATCTGTGACCCATAGGGTAGCCGCCTCAACGTAGCATTGCTTTTATCAGTGTCAGGTTCGATTCGTGCAGCACCCCAATTCTCTTTGAGTAATAATTGAGTAATGTATTAACTGTGTAGTGGCGGAAGATCATTTAGAATAAGTTTTTATATAATATAACGCCATTTATTATTCATTCTGTTGGATTGAATGAGCTGATCAACTAATTATCATCCGTGTATATTCATTTTATTCAAATGATTTTTTCAGTGTAGTTTAGCCCCCAAAATGGTTTAAACCCTAAGCCTAATGGCTACTCTAAATAAGTTAGGACGTAAAACAAAGACACGTGAGAAGGGAGAACGATATAAAGAAAACACAAACATTCTTTTAAGCTGTAAATATGAAAAGTAAATATAGCCAAAATTGTCTCTCTGACAAAGATTTTGAAACCTGAAGTTTAACTGTTTTTACTCTTGTTTTACACTGTCCTACGGACCAACTAATTATCATTCGTCTATTTCAAAGATTTATTTTCAGTGTCTAGTTTAACACATATTGCAGAGTAAGTCGATGTCAGTCAAGAAAATAGCTTAGAAATGAACATAAAAATTGAAAATACGATGAAGCCCGATGGGGACAGGATCCCAATGCTACCCAGCATGCCCCAAAGTGACGAATTGAGGAAGGTCTCATAGATGTAAAGGATACCGTTTGGAGACGGTGTGGACCGTGAAGATCACCTATAGATATGTAGAAACCTACCAAATATATCGAATGAGATTGTGCAATCTGATAAAAGGGCTCACATCCCTATAAGTTCTGGTGTAGGGGCAGGATTTCTTCGCTATCCGGTGTGTCCCTAAGTAGTGGATCTGAGAAGGCTTCATAGATATATGAATACCCCCTGAAGACACTGTGACAAATGGAGATCTCCCATAGAGAAGTAAGGGCCACTGAATGAATGTATCAAGTAAGGTGGAATCAATCTGAAACTTCACCAGATAATAATGGCAATAGGGGAGCTCAATTAGCCATCACCTTCTCATGTCATGACAGATCAACCTTATGAATATTGTGGTGTTCCCGTTTGATAATCAATTATCAAGGGTCCATTGTATTCCATCAGGTGCCTTCGGGCAAGGTGCCACCAACGGCGAGAAGACACTATCTGAGCAAGACAAAATTTACGGAATTAAACACATTGAAGAATATAAAGGTCTATACGTGCAATTTTCAAGGCAGCGTTGGCGATTCTAGATTTGACCATGATTAGACTATGACTTAGCATATCGTAGGTATTAGTGAAACCCTTCGAAAGGGAGAAAACCTCCTACGGCAAGCTTAGTAGAGTAGAATTTTTAGTTAATGAAATCGCAGGCTATGTTATCAAGTTTGACTGAATACTGGACAGAATAGCTTGGATAGCAATTGGACAAGATACACACTAAACAGTAATTAAACAAGATACACGCTGAAATCCAAGTATATGAACCTACTTATAAGAGTTCTGACAAAGAAATCGAAGAGTTTTACGGAATCAGCAAGAAAATGAAATGAGAGGAGACAAATTACACCATACTGATGGGCCGATTTAATGTAAGGTACATAAAGAAAAGGACGGCGAGGCTAGCGTAGAAAAAATGGAATAGACCAGAGAAACGAGAGCAGTAACGTGCTAGTCAATTTCTCAACGAGGTACAGATTTGATAACTTGAACATTATTTCGAAAAACAAGAATCCCAAATGATATACCAAACACGAAATTGACATCCTAATAATAAGATCAAAAACGATGAATACGATCCTGTTATAAACAAAGTAGTTACAGGAAGTAAGCGTAGGAAATTAGCGCGTAGAGTTGAATTTGACTTTAGAACTGGAAATGGTTCTTAGGACGGAGAATAATAAAAACCATTGTCACAGAAGCATCAGAAGAATTTCAAAACATGTTGAGAGATTTAAATAGGGAAAGAAACGTATAAAAGGCAATGGAGAAATTAACAAAATGAAATAAAAACCAGCTTAGAATCGCACTAAAGAACCACAGAAAGAGCAATGAAAGGGATAATATCAGCAGTGGGCGTATAATATATATATATATACATATATATATATATATATATATATATATATATATATATATATATATATATACATATTATACGCCCACTGCTGAACTTATCCCTTTCATTGCTTTATGTATTTATGATCATATGAAGATGTAAGCGACCATCCCCAGTATGTGACCAAATTTCAGCTCACAGAATTCAATTCCATTTCATTTTACAGCTTCCTTCTTTTCTCATCGACTGATTTGAGCCGTTCTCTTACAACCAATATCTCTATATTTCATCCTTCCTTCTAGCCATCATCGTGGTATTCGTGTAGTGATTATATTCCCAGAGCTCTTCCATAACCCCACACCTTTCAACGTAATATTTTCCTTTTCAGAATGTGACAGACAACGTGATGTGACGAGGAAGTGAGCAAAAATGTTGTCACAAGAATAATGCGTTTGTAATTAATTATTCATAAATTGGAGAAGTAATGTAATTGCTTATATGAAAATAAGAAGACTTTAAAATGAAGATAATCAGATGTGAAACCTTTTGATATGGCTTGAGACGTGCATTTATCTATTCATATTCTCACATCAGTTAATTCTCCCTAGTTAATATGCCAAGAAGTAGAATATGACCATCGGCACTTCTTTGTCTCATTCACGTTCTCATGCTGCATGATTATAACGAGATTTTAACGAGAACTTTTGACTCAATACATTATCCGTAAAAATAAAAAAATAAAGCGAGGAAATTGAAAAAAAAAGGAGCAAATAAAAAACAACGGCAAGAAAACTGAATCGATGAACATGAATAATAAAATTATTGCATTCACTTCCTCATTTGATCATTTTATTTTTCTTGATTTACTCACTGTATTCTTTTACTTTCCTGGGAAAAGGTATAGTTTACCCCTATGCTTTGTTGGTTCAGTCTAGAATTGTTTGTAGAGCTAGAGAGAGGCGGGATACGAGGCAGAGAAGACGCCGATTCCGCTTCGTCAGACGACATTTGATTTGAGTGGATGGGAAATGAAATAAGATATATACTTCGACCAAATACTAAACACAATTTTAAAGAGATCTTTCGGTGCAGGCAGGCCTGGCTAGTGAATCGTATTGTTTTCGAATTCACTCGTCTAATCGTCTTTAAAAGAATATATTTGTAAAAGTGTTCTATTTTAGAAGATTACAAAATTCAAAAATAGAAATCAGCATGAAAAAAAATTCCTGATGTAATGTCTGCGTGAAAAAGGCAGAAGAACTGAAGAAACGTTGCAAGCAATGCAACAAAGTTGAAGAGAATAGTTCTATTACATAGTGTAATTATATATATATATATATATATATATATATATATATAGAGAGAGAGAGAGAGAGAGAGAGAGAGAGAGAGATAGATATAGATATAGATATATATATATATAGATAGATATAGATATAGATATATATATACAAATCTTCGTAGAGAACTAACGAGAAAGGAATAGGGAATTACAGAATTCAATTCGCTAAGGACCTACAGTGTGCAAAACAGAACAGAAAATTATTAGTGTGTGACTTCAAAGTGCATACGAAAGAGAGAAAGAGAGAGGAGGAGGATGGGGTGTCCAGGGTGAAATAGCTTGATATAGCCGATCCCTCTTCAGACTTGTTTGGAATCATGGTTGACCGTCTCTTATGCTAGTCGGCAACTATTGCTAGATATCCGAAAGTGTCCAACTATTTACCCATAGCTGGAGGAGGAGGAAGAAAGAATAAATTCATGTCTTTCCCAAGGACATTAGTGCGAAGTGAATAAAACTGTTTCAGTTCTCCGATTCCATTCTCCTTGTCGTTAACAGCTCGGCTTCTCCACACCTCAATCTGGTCTACAAAGTCAATTAAGGCCGATGACGAAATAATCAAATTCAATTCATAATCAAATCATGAAGAGAGAAACTTGGTCAAACATAAATCGTTATAGAAGTCCTAGTCATGATTATAACGTCCTAACACATGTTTTGAACATGTTTCCGAAACCTTTAGGCCAATTTTTCAGCTCTAGAGTAATCAGCTGGCATTTATTTTTATTCTTATAGATAAAATAATGCAATACCAAAGCACTAATCATAAAGGTCCTCACTTGGTGCAATACTTCGCAAATGGAATCATTGCATTATTTTTGTATGGAAATTTGGGGTGAAATTAAACGTTCAATAATGGAGAAATGATTTTGAGAGAAGTCTGTTTGGATTCTTTAGTTCTCTCCAAGCTGTGTGCGTTTTACAACAAGCGCACAAAAGAAATTGATGTGCGCACAAAGGATTCTAAATTTTGTGAATAGCTTCCTGTGTTTTGGGTTTTTTCCTTTATATTGATTCCATGTGTCGATTTCAGAAGTAGACGGAAGTTTTTTCGTGGGAAAAATATACCACAAGATTTTTCTATCAATTGACTACAAAGATTTGAAGATTGCTCGAGATGTAATTTATGTTCAAAATAATGTTTCGTGATTAAGAAGTTGATCTTTTATTTACTGTGTATTATTCAGACTGACAATTAAGTTGAGCCGATGTTTAAACATAGATTGTAAGAATGATTAGTATAACTAGCATAGTGCTCGTAAAAATGATGGCATTATCTACCAGGACTTCTGTCTGGGATCAAAGTGTAGTATCTCTGTACTCTGCCTATCGCTCCCAAGTACTTTTACCTGGGGTTAGAATGTAGTATCTGAGCGCCTTCGGAAAAATGTCGAGCTAAAATGTGTATATATAATCAAAAGATTCGTATATATGAAAGACTTGTCAGTTTGACTCGGTTGGTGAGAGAGTCGCCAAGCAATCATTTTGTCATGATTTCTAATCACAGTAAAGGGATGTTCATTTGTTCTTGTTCTTGCAACAGGGTGCGAACAAAGTCAATTCCAGCCTCCGACTTGGAAGAAAGTTTGACAACCGACTCGAATAAATCGTACAAAAATGCAAATCAATAAATGGTGTTTTTTCTTGTAAATAGTACGATGACACAAAAGGAGAGACGATTTGCGTCCACTTCAAACTAATACCCTTTGGAAAGGTAGGAATTCATCTCTTGTCCTCTAGTTTTGGATAGATAGTAGAACAGAGTGGGCTCTCTTGCAATGGTTGACAACCATTGTAGGAGAACGATAAATCTGATTTAAAATCACCTTAAAGAGATATGGGATCTTTATAGTATCTCACCCCCGACAAACCCATATTGAGAATCATCCAAAGCTAGGGAGTCAGTCGACCCTGTTATTTTACCCATAGTAAGGGGATGGAGAGATGGATTCATACCTTTCCTAAGGGCATTAATGTGAAGTGAACGTAAATACCTCGGTTAGAGTTTGAACTCAGTGCGCTGATCCCACAGTCTACGCCGTCTGCCATGGCTCTTTTCACCATTCGTCTTGTGAAAAACTTTGAAAAGTCATAAAATAATTCGCTAATTGCTATTTAGTGTAATCTTGCAGGTCGTAATATCATCGTCTGTAAATCTGAAGCACAGCAACTTGTGTAAACGCCATTGTTTATTAATCAGTTCTTGTTTTCTCAGAGAATCAGGGAAAGCAATCGAGCAAGATGGCGTCGTTGAAATTTCTAGTCCAGTGTCTACGCGCGCGTTCTACCCGGTGGGCGCAGCTATCAAGAAAATCTCCAGACAGCGGCAGAAATATCTGCCAGAACTTATATTGCATAAAACAGAGAGTGGAGTCGATTGCTGGGTGAGGTTATTGAAAGACGGGGAAAGTGGGTGAGTTCGTGAAATGCAGAAGAAACATTTCCATTCGCATGATAACCGACTGGCCACTGCGCCTGCGTGACTCAAGGTCTCCTGACCACAAATCCGATCCACAAATCCGGAATCTTTCTCTCTCTCTCTCTCTCTCTCTCTCTCTCTCTCTCTCTCTCTCTCTCTCTCTCTCTCTCAATATTTTTTGTTACATTATACTCTTTCTTCTTTTCCAATCTTTCTCTAGCACATTGTTTCTTCATCCTTTCTCTTTCATGGCACCTCTCTCTCTCTCCCTACCTTTCTATCATATCCTCTACACCTCTCTCCTTCCATCTCCCACAATGATAGAATCCATCAACGAAAACTGCCACAAAAACTATCAACATGGGTTTCTTCAGTTTTCAATGAGGTCTGTCAGACAGGCTGGCTCTCTGTCCATCTATATTTAATGCGCACAAGTAGCATCAATGAAGATTGTGAGCTGAACATTTCAACATTTATTTCTTATGTTTTTGAATTCATT
The DNA here is from genome assembly GCA_963457665.1 of Thysanoteuthis rhombus. Taxonomy (NCBI): domain Eukaryota; kingdom Metazoa; phylum Mollusca; class Cephalopoda; order Oegopsida; family Thysanoteuthidae; genus Thysanoteuthis; species Thysanoteuthis major. The sequence continues at coordinate 708,824 of OY735205.1, read as the reverse complement.
TTTGCTATCTGAAAATTACCCCCGAAACAGGTTTTTAGTAGGGATCCAATTTGCAATGTAAGTTTATGCTCAATTGGTCCCTTACTTTGTGTCCAGTCACATTCATGCTTGTCTTTTGGAAAGTCAGACTTTTTAGCGATTATTGTCCAATAAGAAGTAACTTCATTCACTGATCACCCTTTTATTCCTTTTTTTAAAATTGATCACCCCAACATGACATACTGCCAAAAGACTTCTGTCAAGTAATGGTTTCTATTGATTGACTAACTAGCTTTTTTTTTCTTTCGTTTAATTCTCTTTTCTCTTCTTTTCTACTCTCTATCCTTCTAATATTTCATTTCTTGATTCTCGCTCCTCTGGTATCATCATTTTTCTCTTCCATATTCCCCTCTCTCTCTCTCTCTCTCTCTCTCTCTCTCTCTCTCTCTCTCTCTCTCTCTCCATTCCTTCTCTTTCTGTCACTTTCCATGTTTCTCGGAAATTCTCGGTGATTTTTGTGATTCCTGATTCCTGATTCTTTTTTTCTTTTCCCTCTTCTTCTTTTTTATTGCATTTCTTCCTCTATATATATCTCTCCCTCTCTCTTTCTCTTCAATATCATCTTCATTCTATACCCTATCTATGCTTCTCTTTGAAAGCCCCTTCTTTTTTTATCTGTTTCTCTCTTCTCTCCTGCATATTCTAGTCTCTCCTTTGCTTTCTCCTCCCTCTTTCTTCCACCCATCTGTCCCTCTTTCAACCCTCTCTCTCCCTCTCCTCTCCTCCCCTCTCGCTTTCTCCCCCTCTCTCTCGCTGCATATCCAGGTTTATCCAACTGATCTGATTTCTCTTCCAATTGTAAACATGTCTGCAATTGATTCCAGTCTTTGCCGCAGGGTTCCAAACTATTGTTTCTCCAAGAATGTACCACGAATTCATTGTGTGCACGGACAGACACTCAAATATTACGTTGCTCCTTCAAAATTTAGTCTTCACACCCCCGCATCGAGAGTAGTGCCGGATCGCGCGTGCGCGAGCACACACACACACACACACACACACACACAGAAACACATGAATATATTCATATGTGTGTTTACATATATAAATGCTATATATGCAAATTAGAATGTGTAACTGTATTACTGGTTGTATGGCTGTCTGTTTTGTCCGATTCCTGACATAACCAAAAACTTTTAATGGACTGTTCTTTATAAGATAGATAACATAACAAAAAAAATGATTATAGGTTTGTAATAGAATGAGATGGGCTGTTGCAACAACGAGGAAGAATACCTCACGGAAAAGCTGCCCATTTGAAATCAATAGAAAAAAAATTATTTTTAATTAACTGGAAGAGATATTTAATGTTTAGTAGGGACTTCAAAAAAACTTGAAATTAGAAGAAGATTAAAAAGGAGATATGAATTATCAAAAAGGAATTACCCATCAAATCAGCTTAGTTTCGATGGAGACATGAGTAAACCTGTTATTTTTACAGGTATATGCAGGCATAATATAATGAACAGCGTGACTTTTTTGTTTGTTTCTCTGTCCGTGACAATGAACTCTTCCTCTTAAAGGTAAAAATATTCCTGATAAAATATCTCCAAGTCATCATTTGAAGCAATGGACTCTCCCACTTGAACGAGTTCAGTCACTTTTTTATTTAAACCTCAGATGAAATTGATCAGACGTGAACATTTATTTGCACTATCAACAATTTCGAAATCGTGAAAAGTTTCAAAGTGAGAAACCGCTCAAACTCCAGAGAAAAGCGACCAGAGAGTTTTACTGAGAGCATTACAGCTTTCATATAGTTTCCATACTGATAAGCCATTTAATAGAAATTCCAATAAATCTGTGAATATATTCAAACATGATTCGTAAGAGTTTGTCGAGTCGACTTTTCTTTAAAATGTTTCTTGTTTGCTAATAATTTGTTCAATCGCAGGATCACAAATGGAAAGAAAATGTCTGAAGCGCAGTAAGTTTTCCAACCAGTGCTTTGGTCACTGGTTATTTTCAAGATTGGATCAGGGTGGCCGAACAGATGATCGTTCTGAACATGGACTTGGCGAGCCGTAGCAGTTTGTTCTCACTTCACTTGGGAAATGTACGAATCTATCTCTTTCTATGGCTATGGGTGGGGGAGAGCAGGGTGAAGTGAGTGACGCCACTTCGGGTGCTCATTATCTCTGAGTCTAATTCAAATATTGCCTAATATATAGCAATGAAATAAGTGGAGGGGCCAAAGCCAGTTTAAGGGCACCGCTTACTTTTGTCAAATCGAATTGAATTTGTCGAACTTGGGATGTAAGGTTTCAATCCGATATTATTGATCTATTTTATACTTTCATTTACTTCATGTTCAATACGCCCGTTACCTTTTACTCAGTGAATGAAACAGATTAATTCAAGATTTTAGAAGATAATCAACTCCGGGCAACATTGGGTTACCTTGCAAACGTTGACTAAAAGCAACAACAGAGTCACACCCACTTGTAGTGTTGTGTCGGTGGTTTTGAAATCGAGGGTAGTGCATGATCTCGCAGGCTGTGTGCAGTGGTATTGATGAATACATGGATCGTTGAAAAAAAGGCGACGAAGGAAAAAAGATTATTACGGATATGCTTGTCCTTTCTGGACTGGTTTGATCACATACATTATTGATTCTCCAAATCGAATCATTTTTCATCCAACGGGTATTTCTAACGAGCTTAATTAATTCATTCCGTGCAGCCAAGAACTTCATGGGAAAGCAATAGGGGCAGTGAGTGGGGAGGGACCGTTAAGATTGTCCATATTTTGCCTTTTTTTTAAAATAATGATATAGAATTGTGATTTTATTATTCTTTTTATTTACCTCTGCATTCAAAGTTAGAAGAGGCATATGTATTTAATCATCACTGTCCGTCTGTCTATCCACACAATCCTTCATTGTAATGAAGCGAACGTAAGTATACGTAACCAAACCACGAGGAGATAATCAATGCTTACATTATCATAATAGATCTAACGTAAAAATATATGACCAAAACTACGGACAGATAACACGCCTTCATCATTACGATTGAGCTAACGTAAGTACACGTAACCAAAACTACGGACAGATAACTCGTACCTTACTTTCAATTAACCAATAATCTTTTCCATAATATTCGACTTGTACCCCCAAAAGTTGGCATTGGATTTCTATAACTTTTTGCGTAAGGACGGTCATGGGCTACTGAGTAATTAATTCAATTTTGAGGCAGAGCCAGCATTGTTTTACAGTTATTGCATCTGCCTCGTAGGTATTTGTCTGTTCACACAATATCTACAAAAGTTCTCGGTAAATTTCAATGAAATAGACTGAAAAGCATGCAACGCGCACATGAGAGGATCATGCTCAACCTCACATGGAGAGATCACAAGACAGCACAGTATATAAGGAAGAAAACAGGAGTCAGAGACATCATAGTTTCTATTATAAAACTTGAATGGCAATGGGCAGGCCATGTTGCAAGAATGACAGACAACCGATGGACATCACAACTTACAACATGGATCTCCAGAAATCACATGTGAACCGAGGCCGACAGAATACATGATGGAGAGATAACTGGACAAATTTAGAAAATACTGGCTTTGCAACACACACAATAGTTCTCTATCGTGACAAATCCTGGGGAAGGTCTATGTCCAACAACGGACGTTAAAAGAATGATAATGATGATGATGATGATGATGATGATGATGATGATGATGATGATGATGATGATGATGATGATGATGATGATGATGATGATGATGATGGCTTTTTAGTTGTTGGTGCTGTTAGTGTGAAAAAATAATCAAAACACATTCTCTGCAAGCCAAGTGAAATTAAGTGAGAGTAAGTCATTTGTAATAAGATGTGAAATCTAAATTCTGAATTAGCTGAAATATTTTTAAAATCATAAAAAAAATTAAGTGACTATTTGTGAATTGTGTAGATACAAAAAAAAAAGCACAGAGGAGATCAAGGAAATCTTTGATGAGAATGAAAACAAACTTTTTCGAACATGAAACAATGAAAACAGAAGTAGATCCAGGATTTTGAGCAGGTGCACATGGAAATTTAGTTTTTACAGATTAATAAGTGAAAAAGACAACACAATTCAAACACCAAAAACAAGAAAGTTATTTGTGATCCGACATTTTTACCTAACATTTCTGGCGTGACTGGTAAACAAAATAGTAGTCGAAAAGCTCAAGAGGTAAGAAAGATTATCAAAGAAATATACCCTGGAACTTATTTTTTTTAAAACGCAGAAGACTTCTTGCTTTTATTTGATAAAAACAAAATAATTGATTTTGGTATCTAAGGTTAATTTGAGTTTACTTCGGTTTATTCGTTGATTATCTTATTTATAAAAATTCTTGAAGTAGATATCTTTTTAATGATTGTGCTCTTACCGACAAGGGGGTAGGAGTTCGGACCCGCTTGGCCTCTCCTGGATATGCGCATGATTAAAGTTAGTTTTTTCATAACAACTTCATATTGTCTTCGATATGATGAAAACATTTCGCGTGTTTCAAGTTGGATTTTTAATTAATTAGTAACTGACAAGGTCACGGCTCTACGGCCATGGTCCACCAAAAGTTTGTTATGACTGGTGAATATCAAAGACCAACAAAGACTAATTGATGAATGCTTCGACCGCTCCCCCGTTGAAATTTAATTTTCTGGAAAGTCTCTTTCTAAATGAATTCCCTGATGTCCAGAGCAGATGATAAAGATTTGCTGAATATTCCAATTCGCATTGCATCAAACCCGGTGATATTTTGTCATGTCTTGAGTTGATAGACAGGGTATTTCGGTTCAGGACACCATATATATCGACGTTAGGAAAATTCATAAATGGAATGATCAATTTACATATGAAATGATACAATTTGATAGTTGAATTTCAATATCCATATACATATATATGTATACATATATATATGGGGGAGGTATATATGTATGTGTATGCGAGTGTGTGTGTGTGTAGTCTAGAAAACTTCACAGCTTTAAACACTAAGCATTAAAAATCCTTTTCGAATTCTGATTGTTCTTTAGTCATTTATTTCCCAATATCTGTTAATGTAATTTATCTAATTATCTTCAGTGTTTTTTTGTTTTGTTTATAGTTATATTATCATGGCACCCTGGCTATGATTTTTTATATATATATATATATATATATATATATATATATATATATATATATATATATATATATATATATATATATATATATATATATGTATGTATGTAAGTATGTATATAAAATAACAGACTACTTGTATAACGTAAACTATATAGTGGAAAAGGGGGGGGGGTGTTTGATATAGCTGGGGTGTCATGTGAATTTAACTGTTTTGTTCTTAAAATCACTAAAACGATTACAACAGAAAATTGGCACATTGTATCAAAATAAAAAATTATATATAAAAAAAGGGGGAAAATACTGAAGAAAATTACATAGATAACTGAAGTGACACAAAGAAGTTTTTGAAAATCTAAAGCTGTAAAGCTTTCTAGACTATACATATATAAGAAATAGACATATTTGGTCCAACAAAATGAATTATAAATTGCGTTATATCATACAGAAAATTATTCAGAATGATCTCCCGTCGTTACATGGTTGATATATCATGCAATCTAGACCACATAAATCAAATAAACAATTGAATAAAATGGAGCTGGTGCAGGGATCGGACCTGCCACCAATATGTTGATTGCTTCAACGTCGTGATGCATTTACCATTGCAATGAACAGTCCGCCGGTAACACAAATGCCAAATGACTTCTTTCAATCCAAATTCTCATCTCGTTCTTTCTCGGTTTTTTTCGTCTCCTCGGCTCCTGATTCACCAAAAACATCAGGATTCAGGATCGAAGATAGAGTTGTATAATCGTGATTATTTCGGATTTTCCAACGTCTAAATAGATTTAAATGATCTTTAGCTAACAACTGAATTTTGATACTACCAATCGCTAGGACTGGTTTTCTATTAGCCGGGTCCTAAGGTTTCTATGTTTAGAGCCGAATTTAGAACCCAAAATAATATTTCTGATATTCCAGATATGAAAAGAATATACGCAGAACTGAAATATCATCCAAACTACCCACGTGAACACTCGAAATACTTTGTACACTCAATTAGACCATTTTTGTACACTTAATTATACCGTTTTTGAGAACGCAGTTAAATCCTTTTTTGTACATTTAATTATACCATTTTTGTACGCTTAACTGAACAATTTTTTTATACACTTAATTATACCATTTTTGTGCATTCAACTGAACACTTTTTATACACTTACTAATACTATTTTTGTACTCTCAATTAAACACTTTTTGTACACCTAATTGCAACATTTTGTACACCCAATAAAACACTTTTTATATACTTGATTATACCAGTAATTTTACACTTTATTGAACACTTTTTCGTACATTTGATTGAATCTTTTTTTTGCTCTCAGGCATCTCTCCCTTACGGACTTCGAGGCTTAAGTCAAGTATCAAAAATATTCGACCCGAGAAGAAACCAAACCACAGCAAATTAGTCTTGGACGTATGGCTGGCAGTGATGGCAAATTCTATGTTCTTTGAGGCAGTAAGATTCTTGTATTTATTCTATAAACCGAAGGTGAGATGGGCTATTTTTAAAAAACAGACACGTTTTTTGCTACCGAAACAAGCAACCACTTTACAGAGCCACAGATTACAGCTGCAGCAAAGATATATATATATATATATATATATATATATATATATATATATATATATATATATATGTATGTATATATATATATATATTGTAAGCACTAGAGTTTATATATAAACACATACATATGCTCACGTACACACGCACAATTGGAAAACTAGACGACGCATAATTATACATATTTTAGTATGTTTCAATATATATGTGTGTGTATTAGTACAGACATATACATATATGTATGCATATATATATATATATATATATATATATATATATATATATATATATATATATATATATTTATGCATCACTAGGTTAAGAACAGGAAAATTTTTGAAAGGAGTTTTTTTTTCATCCTTCTAAAATCGTGTTCGAAATTGATGAAGGAGATTGAAAAAGTGAACTCACATTACTATATGGAACAGTTGTGAAACTATTTCATTTATTCTGTTCTAAATTCATAATGGCCCCTGCAGTCTCAGGATATTATGAGCTACTTCAAATACTCATTAACTTTTTACATATATAAATTATCATTGATGAAAAAAAAATTGTTAAGCACACACATACACACACACACACACACACACACACACATATATATATATATATATATATATATATATATACGTATATATATATATATATATATATATATATATATATATATATATATATATATACGTATATATATACGTGTGTGTGTGTTTGCACGTAGCTCTTTATCTCCCACAACCTTTCCCTATCAATTCCCATAGCCCCAAAAACACAGGAAAAAGAAGCAATGAAAAGTAACTGGCAATCTTGATCTTTTAATTAACTTAACTCTCTCTCTCTCTCTCTCTCTCTCTCTCTCTCTCTCTCTCTCACACACACACACACACACACACACACACACACACATACACACCTCTCTGTCTCTCTTTCTTTCTGGCTAGTCCAAATACAACAACCTTGGAGAAAGGTAAGTTTTCAACATGTGAAATTCACATCCCACCTTTCTATCCTTCTCAGGGGACCCAGAAAGACGTTCACACGCTTCACCATCTCACAGTCTCTGCCGAAGAAAAAGTCTTCTTTTTTTTCACTCGTTACTGAGACCAGCGTTTTGACCTAGTGACCGCCTTAGTTTTTTAGATTATTTGCTATTTATCAAACCAGTCAGTTGTGGTACAAGGCCATCCTCTCTACTGCACACTGTATTGGATACTCTCAACTGAACTGGTAATGTAACGAACCATTTTTTGGGAAGGGATTCGGTTTGATAGAAAATTCTCGGTACTGATATCACTTTGGCGACACGTCAACTCTTTTTTTTGAGTTTTGCGCAATCCAGGGAATTTGTATCTTTCTTGCAAAGTACCAAACACAAGTGACAAATATTGTCCCATGACGACACTGAATAATTGGACTATAAGAGAAGGCCACGGTTAATAATATACGAGTAATTATGCAACAAAAATGGAGATGTGTTGAGCACATAGCAAGAAAGAGTGGCAGCAGATAGAGGAAAGGGATAACCGATTGGTGCTCGTGGGACAGTAATCGCAGTTGGAAAACACCCGATGGAGAGACAGGATAGGAAAGTTTGCCCGAAATAAATGGCAACGTTATCACACAATCGAAGGAGATACGGAAGGTCTTTGTCCAGTATTGGCCTTGAACGGCTCACTATATACATATATATACACGTATAGTATTAATAAGATTTTTATACATTCGAATAAAACCTTGTATGGACTTCCTGGTGCCTCTAAAACTTATCATTGTGCCCATAATGAAATAATAACGAAAACTGAAGATCATATCAACGAGAGTACAAAAATGGAATAAATGAACAATGTATAGTAGATTAAATAAATTTGTATTAATGTTAGGGGAATTAGGTAACGAAAAGAGATTGATCTAGTTTTTATCAGTGTGAAAGATCATTGCATTGACTAGAACCAGGGTAGAGGGAAAATATTTGGTTCTGGTCCAATGGTCTGACTGGAAAGTAATTTGCCAGAATGGGAGATTGAACATGGAATGCTAAGTCATGAATTGTTTGAGTATATCATTGGAATAGACCATTGCAGTTTTACTATCGACTTGACAGTGATTTCGTTTCGTTTCAACCATGTACCCATAGATTCTTTTTTATATAATTCAAAGGAAAAAAGTAAATTGACAGAAGCGAGATGGTACATGACGTAGAAAAATTTACTTAGTGAAAAAAATTGCCAAATTCTTCAGTTGAATATGTTGATGGAAAATTAGCAGTTTTTCTGTGTAATTACAATTTTTAAAGATTATAAGTTGGTTTGCATGCAGCCTGAGATTGAAACCAACACAACGGATTTAATGAGTGAATACTTCATAGGGGTGACACGAAAAAACAAGTCACGTCCGTTGTTATACTAACTGATCCCTCATCGTTAGATATGTTTTGAGGGTAACCTATGTAAGCAAGCCCTGTTCCCAAAAAGTAAATGATGTGTAGTATAAAATAATATCCATATACAATACATTATGAGAATACCCTATACAAAATAACGAAATACATATAGGCCATACGCTATATATTAAAACATAGCTGGAAGGGAGGTAGTGTTTTATCAACACTGCTGGGATGCCATGTTAATATAACTGGTTTGTTTTTGAAATCCCCGAAACGGTTACATGATAAACAACTGATGATCCCAATAAGAGAAAATTTACACATTTACTATAATAACAAAGTACATGTAAAATAGGGGTGGAAAAATTGAAGATAATTACATAAATATCATTGACAGATATTGGGAAATGAATGGCTGATGTGACACAAATGAGTTTTGAAAAGTTTTTTTTTAATGATATATATATATATATATATATATATATATATATATATATATATATATATATATATATGTGTGTGTGTGTGTGTGTGTGTGTGTGTGTGTGTGTGTATACTTACACTCGCACACACACACACATACACATATATATGATAGTGGAATAGTATTATCTGACAAGGTTTGAATTAACGGCAAATTTGGAAAATTTTACTTTCCTTTAACTGTTTTATTTTGATATATGTACATATATATATATATATATATATATATATATATATATATATATATATATATATATATATATATATCCCGTAATATAAGACGCAGTTTTCCCCCCAAAACTCAACTATGTCTTATACCAAATGGCTGAAGCACCCCTGTTTGATATATTAACCCTTCGATAATCCTAGAATAAAATATATATGGTTTATTATGATTAAATTTGGGTTAAAAATGGAAATAATGTTAACATATTTTTGTTTTTTAAACTGGACAGCTGGAAGCTCGAAACACATCATTCTTGTTTAGTTTTTGTCGTAGTTAAGTATTACACCTGGTGCATGTTACATTCGGGGAATTACGGTGCAGAAATAATTTTCATAATTTTTGTCTGTATAATATTTCAAGTACCTGGAGCTTTTAAGAGAATTTTTTTTTCTCTTATTTCAAAATGAATTTCTTTCTTGACATTTCGCTGCATCTCAACTCTTTGGCCAAAGTTGCTAATTATTAGAATTGCATCATTGACTTTCATTGCGCAAAGGTATTCAATAGAAATTCCACAGAATGATTTTAAAGGAAAACAACACAAGTGGCATATTGAGGAAACAAAAAAGAAAAGCATTGAAAGACAGGTCTGGTTACTCACTCGATAGAAACTGTCTCTTGACCAAGTTTTTTTGCAGCATTCTATGTTGGAAGTAATTAATTGAAAAAAAAGGAGTGATCAATAAACACGTTATACGTCTCGTCTTTTGCTTCGCGGTGAACATAGAAAAAGTAATAAAATTCAAATCACAAATGTAAATGCTACCGGGCTCTAACTGAAGGCCAATGTAGCTTGAACTTATATCGCAAATTGAACCCCCACAAAAATCCTACCAATGTCGAAAACCTGTTTTCTAGACAGCATAGTAAGAAAACTTCAGCCCTTTAGCTCCATTGGTGCTGCTTGCATGCGTAAACTATACATACATAGCCAGCCAGCCAGCCAGCCAGCCAGCCAGCCAGTTGGATCAAACTAAAAAAACTGAAGAAACCTATGTTGACAGTTTTAGTGACAGTTTTAGTTGATGGTTTCTAAAAATAACAACAAAGGGAGGCAACTCTAAAGCCTCTCCAACTTCTTTCTTCATTCCAGAACAAAGGTTTTTCCAAAACGGAAAAATAAAGACCATCCAAAAATGCCAGTAACAATAAGATGATGAAAGAACTGAAAGATTTCTTTTATTTAATGAAGGGCGAAATTTGGAATTTTTTCATGTTTCCCACTGAATAATGAAGAATGTAATAAAGTGACTTATTTGGAGAATAAAAGGAGAGAGAAATGAAAAATCTTTTTTTCTGTATAGATGAGCAAACATATATGTGGAGATATACATATACTGACATATACATTGTTTGGTGTACACATATATAAACTTTTAAATGATCAATGTACACGTTATGTGTATAGGAACTTTTAAATATACATGTGCGTATTTATTTGTGAGCATGGGCAAAATTCAAGTACAAGTAATTATATATATATATATATATATATATATATATATATATACATATATATATATATATATATATATATATATAAGTACATATGCACACACACACACACTCATATATATATGTATGCATATTCATATTTGTACTCACAAACACCAACACACACAAATATATATGCAAAACACACACATAAAAGTTCATGTGTACCTATAGCTACACGAAGTGACGCCTTTGTAAAAATGTACTGAAGTATACTCTGAAAAAATCCCTTCACATAACGCATATATATATGTGTGTGTGTGTGTGTGTGTGTGTGTGTGTGTGTGTGTGTGTGTGTCCGTGTGTCTCTGTTTCTGTGTCTGTGCATGTCTGTGTGTGCGTGTGTGCATCCTTGTGTGCATGCGTATATATTACTGCTTGATTGCACATATATATGTACATATATATGTACATATATATATTTGCATTAGACGCCATTTTATACTCTCACACACACAAATACACATACACATACATATGATTATATGTATGTACCATATGCACATAGCTATATATAAGTAGATAATTGTTCCATAGACGTACATTCGAAACGTGTAAATGCATATACGTATCCAATTTACATAATAATGCTTATGTTCCACCCAAGCAAATTTTGTAGAAATATCAATAGAGAGAAAGAAGCAAAGGAAAATAAAAACTGATTCCTGTAATGATGAAATGTATTCAAGAGAATTAAAATAAAAACATCTTCTCTCTTTCTCTTTCTCTTTCTCTCTCAAAGCCGGGGAATCGCTGTTTTTCAGAGCAAATAGATGCATTTCGTGTTCGAAAAAAAATAAACGAGATATATTGGTAATAGAAAGAATCAGTTTTCGACAACAGAAGAGAAGGGGAATTCGAAATTGTTTTCATCAATTGCAAAATGAAATAATTGAACATCGAAACAAAAAAACACATTTTCTCCTTCTCTCCAAGTTGAACAATTCACACATTTCCTATTGTTGGAAGCCTTCTGTAGTAGATAGAGAGAGTGCAAAAAGTATCCGATACATTTCAAAGAGTTGATTTTAACATACTTATACATTTTTGACCGAATCTGGACCAATGGTTTCTGATTTTTTGTACATAATATTTCAATGTCCAATCTTGTTTCAATATCTATCAATTTATGTATTTTTAATCCTCGGTCGAAATTCTTTCAATTTTGAAGTTGTATAAGGATGTCATAATGAACCTTTTGAAATGTATCGGATACATTTTGGTTCCACTGTAAAAATCATTGGAATAAAGAATCGGTTTTCCGACCATAGAAAAGAGAAGGTAATGTGGAATTGTTTTCTTCAATCGCAGAATGAAATAATTGAACGCAGAAACAGAAAAAAATATTTCTTCTCTTCTCTTAACGAACAATACATCTATTTGCTTCAGTAGATAAAAGCCAATCCATTCGAAGTTCGATACCAGAGGTTGCTACTTCATCTTTTTTTATATATTAGTTTGCATCAAAGCATTTGAATGATAATGGAAAGCTGTGAGGTTCAATCCTAGTCATCGGTTATTCCAATCAAATGTCCTAACCGATTTTGTTCTGTAAGTGTGTAGTGGGGAAATGCCCGGCTGTTGAACCAAGTTCAAACTCACTCAGATTGTATTCTCTTCACACTAATTCAATTTATTGCCCTCAAGGTTAAAATAGTACAGGATGAAGCGAGTGGCACAACTTAAAGTGCCTATCACATTTGACTTATCCATAAACGGGCTGAGTAAATTGTAAGTCAGAGGATATGTGAAACCCAAGCAGGGACAACTGAAGCCGTAGCCAGTGTAAAGGCACCATTTACTCTCTGCAGCTTATCAAAAGTACTTTCGTTTTATACTAAAATATATATTCGTATAATTCATCCATACGTTAATAATCCCGTCATTTTCGACAGGTATTATGCTAAAATACACATAAACACATGCACGCACGCACGCACGCATGCACACACAAACATATATATATATATATATATATATATATATATATATATATATATATATATATATATATATATATATATATATATATATGCAACGCTCTTATTATTCTATTGAGCACTCTGGTAGATGGTGAGTTATGCGTAAAAAAGATATCGCTAAATTCGGTCCTGTCGACCACCCAGTTCTGCGTAGGGCAGGAGTTGAACATTGGACTCCAGGCTTGAAGTAAAAGACATCAATGGGTGGATATCGAGTCTTTAGCCACACTGACGTGTCGTAATATGACAAAACGGCTTTCTGTGGATGATATTATCAATTATTAATGACATGTTTCATTCCTCGCCTTTATAATAGTGCTAAGATTCAACCAGTCAAAAAAATAAATCTAATTTACATACAAGTATTGTTTTCTCTTTATTTTCAACTAAATTCATATTGTCAGTTATTTAATATTCAAAAAGTTATATATATATATATATATATATATATATATATATATATATATATATGCGCATGTGTGTGTGTTGATACGAATGACAATCAGAAGGTGAAGAGGAAAACTCAAGAGGTAGGCTTTACATAAAAAAAATCCTTATTATGTGGTTATATTTCGATGCATTTTAACGTTTTAGAGAAAAGTTTTTGAGAAAAATATTTTCAGCGGTTCAACAGAAAAGTTCAGTTTACATTTTTGATGCTGAAGAGGAATGGTGATATTTCTGTGTTCTTTCTCTGTTTAGTAGGAGTGAGAGGGAAGTGTCTGTATCTGTATAGATGAAAGTATCATTTGGTTTGAAATAAGATAGGTCAGTGAGAGGCACATGAGGTGGTGTTTTATTCCTGTCTCCGTGGGTGTTTGGTTTGTCTTTAATAAGAAAGGCAGTGAGGGACTAAAATGGTCGGATCACAGGAAAAGTGGGTTTTGTTATTTTTTCATTATAAGACTGAGAAGTGGTTTCTAGCATTTAATTGATTGGTGTTGGTATATATGAAGCTGGGTGGAAGTACATGTGTTATTTTTATTTCAACTTTTCAGTTGATGGACGGCGAGACTTCTTTTACTTTTCTTGAAGGGATAGTGTATGTATGCCTGTACTGTTTTTCAAATTGACTGTTGGTTGTTAGCCAATACCTTGTATATTGGTGTTGTTATTAATCTATTTTAAAATCAATGCATTTAGAGGGTTTGCAATCTGAAAGTGACCATACCTTTGTGTTAGTGTATTGCATTAGGATATAAGGGCTCCTTCGATGCATCTACGTATTCAAGAGTGATGAATATTTTCGACGAGATGGGCTTGGTGAAAAGTGAAGTTGTGGTTGTGTATGTTTCTGTGTTTCGACCAGGGCATTTGTCTTTACATCCAGTTTAAGGGTTGTCTTATGCTCGTGTATTTTTTCTTGAGAGGTCTTACTGTCTCTCCGATGTAAAATTCGTCACAGTCCTTGCACAGAATTGCGTAGACGCCGGATTCGGGTGGTGGGGTTCGTATAGTTTTTGTTTACTAAATCTTTGATGGTTGTTTAGGCGTTGGTGGTATTTCCATCTTAATCAACTTGGAGCTGAGGTCGATGGTGGCTTTGTTGGTGGGTAATACAAAGTGTCTAGTGATTTTTTCATTCAGTTTTGTTTGGTGTTTGTTTTGTGGATCTTAGATTATGAAATGTCCTGGGTACTAGAGTTAACAGAGGGATTGTTTGATATATTCTTCTTCGTATTCATGATATTCGGGTTTACGTATTCTATGGGCCCCTTAGCCAAAAGCCAATGATTAATTCTAATTCAATATTTTGAGTGTGCTGGAAGTAAAAAAAAAATATGTGGTCATTCTCATCGATGGCTTTACGGATGATGATGCCTTTGATGGTATTGATGGTTCTGTGAAGTAAAGTGTGAAGAAAAGGTAGTGTATTGTTGGATTCTTTTTCTAGTGTGAATAGGTGGTTCCACTGTGTTCGTGTTAAGTACTAGGTTGTCTTGATCTATGTACTGAGGGTATGTATTATTAGAGCATCGAAAGTGGGAGGCTGTTTTGGGTAGGATATTTGTGAAGGGGGCTGATTCCAGAAATCCCACCAAAAGACAAGCCAAAATTCCACTTATCGGGGACCCCATCGGTGAACCAAATTTTTGTTGGTAGGAATTTTCATTGAAGCTGAAGGAGCATTGATTTTTTATAAGTGTGCATATCGATATGGTTTTGTTAGTGGGTAGGGCTAGTTTAATCTTGACCTTTTGGGGGTGTTTTTTTAAGTAGGTGTGTGTATTTTTTACTGGGATGACATAAAGTTGTTATATCGAGATTGGCCATCTGTTTGTTTTTCATATCTATGTTTTTTTTTTCATTTTGTGCATGAGGTCTCCGGAGTTTTTAAGGTATGTGGAAGTGTTTGTGCCGAGAAATTGGGTTAGGATTTTCACTAAAGCTCTAGCTATCTTTTGGGATGCATAGTCTATCCCTGAGATGATGGGTCGTTAAGGAATGTTGGGTTTGTAGGTTTGGGGTTTACCATAAAGTATGGGTAGTTTTAGTAGGTATTCTATGAGTTTGGTCCATGTTTTATTTTCACCTAGTAATATTTTTCGGGGGATTTGTTGAACTTGGATATTTCTTTGTCAATGAGTGTGCTGTTTGGTTTTTCATACGTGCTATTGTCGCTGAGGTGGGAGGTGAATTTGTTGAGGTAGGAGTGTGTGTCTATGATGACGACACCTCTTCCTTTGTCTGAGGTGGTGATGTGTATTTTGTTGTCCTTAGGTAAGCTTTTAAATACTATATCTGAGTGGTAATATGTTGCAGTTGATTGTTGTACAGATGGCAATGTTGATGATTCCTTGTTTGAAGCCTTTGTTGAAGTCAATGTCAGAACGTCTGTAGTTCTTTGTGCTAATGCTAATGATGTTTGTTTTGGGGATGCCGGTGGCAAACTTCAGTTCACAGCTGAAAGCTTTCTGTTCGGTGGATCTGAGTATCCTTTTGCGTGTGTCGTCAACAAGTTCCGGTGTTTTTCTATCCGAGGGTTTTGCATGGGGTTTTGAGTTTATTTTGTCATTTGTTGACTTGTGAATTGTTGGTTTTATGTATTTTCTTCAGGGTGTTGTTTTTTTTGTGTTTGTGCATGGATTTAGTTAGCGTAGTTTGCTAGCTGTGTTCATAGTCTCTTCAAAAGTTAGTATTTCTTTTTTGTTTGAGTTCATTGGCCGAGGCTCTTCAGTTGTCCTGGACGTATTTCAGGAAAATGTGATTAGCTGCCCTTATGATCGTGTGGGAGCTTTGGGGGATGACTTTTTCTTCTATCAATCTTTGAGGAATTTTTTCCGCTTTTTGAGGGAGTGGGCTGATAATAGCGGATCTCCGTGAGTGCACTTCAACTGTGTGTTTCCTATGTTGACAGTATCTTTTTATTGTGGGTGTGAAGTGATCCGACAGATACAGACAAGGAAATAACCACCCTCTGACCCCACCTCCCATAGACACATCTCATTTTAAACAAAATAATACTCTCATCCTCACAGACACAAACACCTCGCCTCCTGCTCCTACTTAAAAACGAAACAACACAGAAATATTCACATTCTTTCCTCAGCATCAAACATGTAAACAGCAACTTTTTTCTGTTGAGCTGCAACAAATATATTTCTATGAATAAGATGGCTGGCCTCTGCTGAAATGCATCAAAATATGCCAACAGAATGATAAAAAATATCTTTGAGGAGTGACACCGATCTCTTGGCTTTTTCTCTTTATCTTCCAGTTGTCACTTTCAACATTCTATCGGATAACTTTACATCCATAATACAAACATTAGTGTGTGTCTATGTCTAAGGCTATATATATATATATATATATATATATATATTGTGTGGGTGGATGTGGGTGCTAGCACTGAGGTGAGTGTGATGAGTGCTTGACTGATACACACGCAAATATCAATATTTATATGCAAAAGATATTTTCATTTTATTTTAAGAGATAAAAATTTAGTGAAGGTGCGAGTGACATAACGGTAAACGGCGTCGACCATGGAACCCACAAGCTGGGTTCAAACTCTAACCGAGGCTGTTTACCGGCTGAGACAATAAACGTTCTCTGGGCACTGATACCCTTGAGAAAGACATGAATCCATCTTCTCCTCCCTAGCTAGGGGTCAAATTACAGGGCACAGTAGGCTCTACAACCGTGGGAGGCGACCAGTCAGGGAAAAGGATAACTCTAAATTCAAAGCAAGCTTATTGAAAAATAATGGCTATGGCTGTATTCAATTATCCATCACCATCCTCAGCCCCAAACAACATGACCATACAATCATTATGGGTCAAAAAGGCTTTTGTCAAGCATAAGACCTTAAATGGTTGCTGTTGCGGCTGGTGATCATTTAATAAAATGTTAATCTTGTTTATTTCACAATCAATATTCTTGGATGTGAAACTCCTTTTGCTGCAATGCTCTCTAACAAAGGAAGAGACCCCCCCCCCCAAGTAGGTGAGTCCGAGAAAAAAAGGGGTGGGGAAATGGTGCAATATCGGGGGAAGGGTGCAAGAAGAAATGGTACAACGAACAGACGTAGAAGGGTCGGAAGAGTAACTCCATCTTAAGCGATGCAGGACACACCGAGCTGAGAAATAGCAGAACTATTAAAAATGGCCGCCTTGTCTGTCTGCCACGTGACTTGAATACATTGTCACCTTCTCAACCAGAATGGAGTGAAACGGGCGTTATGTAATGTCGGTAGAAAAATACTCTTCTTGCTTGAACACTTTAACCTTCAGTTTTTTTAGTTTTTTTCCGTCGTTCTTAGTTACCTCAGTTTTTTTTATATTATTTCTTTATTCGTAATTTTTCCCACTCTTTCATTCTTTCTTCGTCTTCATCGCCATTACAAATTTCACTTTCTTGCATGGAGGGGGGTAGGGTCTCCTCCCCTTGCATTTCGAACTTCTGTATTTTTTCCCTTGTCCTTTTTTCTCATCCCATCGAACTTGTTTCTTTCTATTCGTTTGTGATTCCACTTTTTTTCTGATTCTTTTTTTTATTTCTCATCCGAATTTTTTTTTTTTTTTTGCTCCTTTCATTTATCACAGGTTTTTATTATCGTCCTTAAAGTCTTTCGTTTTGGTTTTCCTCTTTTCTCTTATTTCTTTCATTCCACGTCCTGGCGTTTTTCTTTCTTATTCAAAGATTGTTCAGGCACTTGTTTTCTTTCTTTCTCTCGTTCTTCTTTTCCTTTCTTACAAATCTATTTATTATTTTTTACTTTTTCCCTTAATTTCTCGCTTGTTAGTCTTTCTATTCCTTTTTTCTTTCTTTCTTTGTTTCTTTCTTGTTAGTCTTCTTCATCCTTTCTTTCTCTATTCGTTAGTTTCTTACTTTCTTCCTTGTCAGTCCTTTTCTCCCTTCTTTCCTCTCTTTCTTTCTTGCTATTCTTTTTATTTCTCCCTTTCTCTGTCTTTCTTTTCCTTCTCTTTTTTCCTATCCATTTCTTTTTCTTTCTCCTTTTTTTGTTGATATCTTACCTCGTCCTCTTTCTATCTTTCTTTCTTTCTTGTCAAATTCTTTCTTCCTCTCTTTTCTTATTCTATTCATTCACTCAGCCAAATCTTACATAAAGTCACATTTTAGAGCTTGATCTAAGAACTGAAAACAGAACGTTTCCCCTTCTTTCCTAGTTTTCTTCCTTCTTTCTTTCCGTTTAAACTATAAATGTTTTACAACTGATTTTTTCCTTCACAAAAAGCACAGCATTTGGTCACACACACACACACACACACACACACACACACACACACACACGGACACACACACACACACATACATACACACACACACATGCATGTGCGAGCACACACAATCCCAGTATCCATATTTTGTAAGCCCTTTCTTTTGTATCATTTCCTACCTTCTTCCCTGTTTCATTGCATTCACCTGAAAGGCTCGTTCACACACCATTTGTGAAGCCATCAGTAATTATTATAAAATCACTTTCTTTCCTTCTTTCTTGTTCTGAACGAACTGCAAAGAAGTCAATCAGCCTTAATTACTGCTACCAATTGCCCAAGCGGCGCTTTTTTTTCTTTTGCTCGGATAAAGAAAACAAAAAAAGTCACTCCGTTCGTTCGAAAAGGTGAGGCTACCCACAATTCCATGCAGTTTACAATTTTGAATCTTTTTCACAACGATTCCAGCTTTGTTCCTTTGATAAAAGGGCAGAGATGCCGATGGCCTAGTGGTTAGCTGCATGGTAAATGGTAACGGCGAGTCAAGTTCAATTCGGCTTAGACAATCTGCTTTTACTTTGCAAAGGGATAAATCCATTTCTTCTATTCCCAACCTGAAAAAGTCAACCCCTTCATCCAGTGCCGCAAGAGGCTAGAATCAGGCATAGTTTCGGGCGTGTTGAAGAAAGTCACGGTAATGGAGCTCTGGTGAGGCTTTAACGGGCGTAGCAAACCGGGATAGACGCTCAGGTGACACCTGCGACCTCCCCGATGGTAAAAGCGGTTGTATGATCGACTGACTGGCTGACAAAGGGACAATTCTAAAGGCAACGCTAGAAGTTCGACAATATTCAGCAAGAAGAGTGCTAGAAATTTAGAAAATGCTGCAATTGATTTCCTTCCCTCCTCTCTCCCTATATATATAACTCATGGAGCTTTCTGGGGTTCCAAATCAATGACTCCACGCCAACAGACCCTTCCCATGAGTCCCTATACATTTCCCATTTCCTGGCATGAGACGGTGACATATTGTTATGGCCCAGTTCTTGGGTAATGGTGTTCAGTCAGCGTTGTCTTCCACTCAATCTGTTAGCACACAACCAATCAAATGAAGCTGGACCTCATCTGAAGGAGAACCGTATCTGAAGAAAAGCCTGTGTGAAAAAAAACCATGTCCTATCTTCCAAAGTTTGTGTAGCATCAACTTCTCTATCGTCGTCGGATAATGTATCCAGGTTCAGTACTCTGCAATAGGTATACTCAGTGATATACTACCCTCTCAAGATCATTTATTGATCCAGCTTCCAGTTTTAGCCGGAACCATGGTCATTCATGTTTGGGGGATATGAAACCTATGTCACATAAGGAAAATCATCCCCAATGCACTCAAATGACTAGGGTCAGGTTCATTGCCTGGTACCTTGGGCGTTTCGAAGATCGCAGGGAGATAAATACTTCTTGTCTCTACCCGTACGCGTGTGAGAAAGGCTGATCCTTCAATATACGGTGGCCTAGGTCGTAAAGTTCCTTGGGACACATCCTGAACTGATATTCGTTCCAATACAACTGAGGGTGCAAATTCTAAGTCTCGCTAAAGGCACATGGAAGCCTTGACACAATTTTAGGGCTCTACTAGGGTACACGAAACCCTTGTGTCAGCCCCTTCGTATGGATGCCCACACTAGACTTGACCTGGCATCACGTTTCATCCTCGTGGAGAGGTGAACAAACACACCCAGTGCTTGTACTGCAGGTATGATAACTGTTTGATTGCCCGCAAAACTGCGTCTGTCGGACTCACATTCGTCTATCAATCAATATTATAGGAAAATGAATAAATTAAAATATTGATCTACAAAAGATTGTAATATCGATCATTAGAGTGAATCATAATTATATCTCTTCAAGCTGATAACCACCCTGGAAAAAATTGGAAAAAAATCACTATCTTATTTTCTCCTTCAACTACTGTTACAACTACCACTACTTCCTCTGTTTTTCTACTTCTACTACAACTGCTTTCACTTCTTCATCTTCTTCTTCCTTCACTTCCTCTCTTTTTACTCATTCTTCTACTTCTTTCTCCTCTCCTTTTCTATTGTTTTTACTCCTTTTTCTCATCATTATTTCTCATCTTCTTCTATTCCTTCTTCTCCTTCTTCTTCTTTCTATCATTTCTATTATTATTATCATTATTATTATTATCATTATTATTACTTTGTGTGTGATCAATGTAAATAACTTCCGAATTATTCATAATTTATCGCCGAACCATTTCTCAATTGATTTTTCAATTTCTCTCTCATTATGCGATAAATAATAAAAAACAATGCATCCCATTATGACTAAATGCTTTTCAAGTATTTTCCGAACGTCCTCTTTACCACGATGGAGTGAATTTGCTAAAATTTTGATCATAAAAGCCGCAATTTTATTTAGCATGAACCACTTGAATACCCGTTGCTTTCCTAACGGTATACCTAGGGTAGGAATCTTCAGTACTTTAGTATCTAAAAAGACACAGGGAGTTGTCTGAAGCCACAATGGCCGGCACATCTGCTTGAAGACTCTAGAAGGTGACTTCAATTCCACCTCATTTTACTTTCTTCTTTTCTCGACGGCCTAAATCAGACGTTCCCCTTAAGCGAATATTTTTTGTTCTACTCTCTACCCTATTAGCGTACCCTCAACCTGCTTCCTTCTCCCTCACTCTCTTAGCAGTCTTTGTGTTGCAATTTGTTCCTCAGAACCTCTTCTCTACCCCCCCAACTTCAACGTACTTATTTTATTTCTAAAATCTGTTGAACGGATGAACATTTTCCAAATTTCAAGATATCTTTTTATGTAGGAAATTTTGAAATCAAAACGAGTCAGCATGTTACTTTTCAGAGGAAGAATCTATTGTTTAGAAGCAAGACAAACAAACATAAGAAATCATAACATTCATTTTCTAGATATGCATGTGTGGTATGGGACGTTAGCACGCAGTCCAGATGAACGGAGAAAGACCAAGGAAAAGAGAGACAGAAAGAGAGAGGGGGGTGTATTCGTCTCTATCTTCTCGTATTGATTGGAAATGTTGTGGAACGCAGAAAATAAAATTACTAGTTTGTAATACCTTTCTGTGTTCCCAAATCTCTTACGAAGCGGGTGTCACATCCCCTCCCTACGCACGCACGCACGCACGCACGCACGCACACGCACACACACACACACACACACACACACACACACACACACACATGTATGTATAGCTAAAAGAACAACTACGCGATGTTTCTGTCCTCTAGGACAAACCACTGGCTGAACTGATATTCGCTGTTATTGATATATATATATATATATATATATATATATATATATATATATATATTATATATATATATATATATATATATATATATATATATATATATATATATATATATATGGGGGGCATACGTGTGCATGTGTGTATATGTCTGTATGTCCATGTTTATGTTTGTCTTTGTATGTATGTATGTGAGTGTGTGAGAATGAAGCTCCGTACACACGTAGCCATTGTCTCATCGACTCTTGATAGGCAATGATTATGGCGGCTGCGCCTGCGCAGAAGGTGCCCATGTAGAGAGCGTGGAGCTTCAGTCGCGATAAAATGAAAAAGGCAGTGAAGGTTGAAATGAAGATAGATCGAATTGAGAAGAGCCGAAGCCGAAGCCATTCGAGTCGCAAAAACCTCAGCCGTCAATTCTTCTTCAATCTCCTTCATTTCTTTATCGTGGGCTGCTGATAAGAAGTGACGGCTCTAATCGGACACCCCCTTCCTTTCCCCAATATTTAGTCCGTTCTCTGTGTGTGCAAAGTGAAAGGTCATTTTGCACTTCGCCTCTTTCCGACAGTAGGAGGCGCATCTGGCGGCACAGGACGTGATTCTTTTCAACTTGACGATTTGCTGCTTGTGCGCACGCGCAATAAATATAAAGCTATAAGACGAGTGCATTATTATTATTATTATTATTATTATTATTATTATTATTATTATTTGGAATCTCACACCATATTATTATTATTATCATTATTATTGTTATTCGTTAAGTGTTCCCATCAAAAACTAGTGACTGCAAGCTTCCATTAGAAATTAAGTAAATTAAGTTTTCTCAATACTCCAGGACTCTCCTTAGTATTCTTGCCAACTTGAGCAGTGCTGTTGTCGTCACCCATTGATTTATACTACGTGTAGTAACTAACAGCTTAGAACTGAGATCAACATACAGCAAGTCTTCTGAGAATTGCACCTGTTTTCTGCAACGTCGCTATCTGGATGTTTCCGGTTCTTCCCCAGATTTTCACTTCTTCCAAATTTTTCGCTAGGCTCATCGGAATTGTGCCAAGTACTCCAACAATAATTGGCACAACTGTCACCAATATGTTCCACTATTTTTCAGTTATCTTGCTCGATCTAGATAGTCAAGCTTTTCAATTTCTTTCAATTTTACTTGTCTGCTAAATTTGTTTTTCTGGGATTTTGTAACCCATCAGAAATCCCAGAGGATCTTTTACTATAAGTCATATTTTTCACCATCGATTTGCATGGCCAAATCCAAGCCGTTTGCACAGTTTCCAATAGATCATCCTGTCTGCCCAGTCATGCCTAAATTTCATACTTTTCTAAGCCAACTTACAGCATTCGCTTACGATATGATTGATGTCTTCATCTATATCTCCCGCTGTCTGCATCCGCTAGTCTCCTGTGTCTTGTCTAAATAGGCTTTTATTCAATTGGTTCTTATGGCGTTGTTCTGGGCTGCTAGTACCAAAGAAAAAACTGCTACCAACGTTGACAACCTCGATAGGCACCCATCATTATTTCTTCCCAAATTCTCTCTAAACATCAACATTGATTCCTATTTTCTACTAATTTTTATTTGAAATAAAAGTAAGATTGACTCTTATTCACGCATTCGGTGATAAAGGGTTTTAATCAGTCAGAAATGGGATTTTACACCCATCTCAGACCCCCAACCAGCCTTTCTTAGCAATGGACCAGATTAACAAGTGATCATGCACACACACACATAAAGAAGCTTTTCGTATGAATAAATACGAAACTGATGGGGAAAGCGGATCCGGTGTAACATCAATTAATCGGGCAAACCGAAAAGCGGATAGGAAAATTTAAAAACTGTAAATTTTACTCAAACTTGGGATTCAGTTCCTCAGGCGTCTTTCAAGGCAGAGATTTTAATTAAAGGTTTTTCAAGAGGCAGAAGACAAAATGGTAAATCCTTGATGAAGCTTAAATTCATCTATTACCACGTTTGAACCCCCTCCTCATACACACACACTCACACACACATATATAGATTTATGCATAGATATATGTTTGTGTGTGTGTGTGTGTGTGAGAGTGATAGAAAGAGAGAGAGAGAGAGTGTGTATAGTACCATGACTTTTTATCGAACGACATTTCATCGAAAATGCTAAATAAACACATACATACACGTTACTAGCTCACACCATTATGTTTGATCAGAAAGCTTTACTTACTCTTTTCATCTTCCTCCCAGTGTTTGTTTTGTCTCCACACACATATCGATCTATTTATTTTCTAATCTAATTTCTGATTCTGTGTCCTTCTTTTTAGTGATTATCTCTCTCTCTCTCTCTCTCCCCCTCTCTCTCTCTCTCTCTCTACATGAGTGTATTCCAACCAATTTTGGCATGTCTTCTCAATGGACCTCGGGAGAGGTTTCGAAAGAAAAAGTTTGAAGAAAAATATTTTTAGGGGTTTCAGACATGGGTTCTATTTACCATGTAACTATAATACCAAAGTGGACCCTACGTTCCGCCCACATACCTTTTTATTTCATATGTTCATATATGTTTGTTTCAGAGGTAAAAAGTGAATAGAATCCAATCCTTTAAGGAGTCAAAAGCAGAGGAGACTTTTTTTCTAAATCAAAATTAGATTTATTATGTAAGTATAATGCAAAACTTGACCTTTACCTTCTGTTTGATATACACACTAGCTGAATAATCCGTCCATGTGACTGGTATTCAGCTAGTATGTATATATGTATGTATGTATGTGTGCATGTGTGAGAGTGAGGCTAGATAGATAGAGTCCCTTTCAATTTCTCTCCTCATCTTAGATTTATTTTCCTCCATGTATTTTAACTTTCTCTCTCACAATCGTAATTTTCCCCATTCTCTCTCTCTCTCTCTCTCTCTCTCTCTCTCTCTCTCTCTCTCTCTCTCTCTCTCTCTCTCTCTCTCTCTCTTTGTATGCGTGCTCTGTCTTTTCTTCTTTCACAATCTGATCCATTCTAACTTTCCTGTTCACCCAGTGATACAAACACATATACACATTATTCATACATTCAGGCAACGAAATCAGGACCGGTACACGGCGTATTCCAGATTCTCAATTTTAAGGGGGTTTGATTGTTCATTGTCTATTAATGGAAACACTACCGTATACTTAGTCCAAAAACTCAAACTACCGCATACCTACTTCCAAAAATCTGGCTCCATCACTGCATATTATATACACGATTCTCTCCATTCGCTCTCTCTCTCTCTCTCTCTCTCTCTCTCTCTCTCTCTCTCTCTCTCTCTCTCTCTCTCTCTCTCTCTCACTGTCTCCCCTGTCTGTCTCTTATACACTTTTATAAACATATATAGGTATACACACGCACACATACACACACAAATTGGATCACACACGCATATGCATTCCCCCAAAGCACACACACATCCAGAAATATACACACACACACACACACACACACACACACACAAACTTCAAGAAGCACTATCAAAAGCTCACGTAGACTCTCTTGGAAATAAGACCAAATACAATCCAAGAGACATGCACACGCATGTGCCTGCACACACACACACTCACATACACGCACACACACACTCCAACAGGAACGCATATATTCTTAGAAATACAGCCATGCACTCTCCTTTAGACATACATGCATACCCTCCCAGAATCACATACATATACCCTCACTTCCAGAAAGATTCACACACACACACACAATCGTCCACGCATATTACGTCCACTTTTTCCTTCCAATGGTGGCATACTGTGTGGTCATTGTACTCACACACGCAAACACATCGCCGACCACACGTAGTGTACGTCCGAAAAGTCTCAGTTTCTCTCTCTCTCTTTCTCTCTCTCTCTCTCTCTCTCTCTCTCTCTCTCTCTCTCTCTCTCTCTCTCTCTCTCGTCATCTTCTTCCACTGCGTGTACGCGTGCGTGTGTGTGGTCATTGTGTACTCATCTAAGCGAAACGTTAACTTGGTGTCATTCCGTGCGAGGCTTTTCTGTCTCTGCGTCTCGTTGTCTCTGGAATGTGATTAAGGGACTCAAAAAGCCGGAAACTGGCCTGTTGACAAGCCGGCCTACAACAAAATTATGGCCTGTATCATCAGGGGCGGTCGGCCAGTGGGGTATACTCTGCCTTAGTGGACAACCCCGGCTGAAAAACAAAAAGGGACATATTAAATGTCTGATTTGTACCCTTCAGGGTCAAATGAAAAAATTCGGGTCGATGTGCGTTTTTTCTTCAGTTTATTTTGGGTTTGTAACTTTTTTAAATCTTTCATTTTTTCATGTTTTTATTTTTTTATCATAATATTCTTTTTTTTCTCCCTCTCTCTGTCTCTGTCTCAGTCTATCAGTCTGAATCTCAGTCTCTTTCTATCATTCACTCTCTCTTTCTCTGAATCTCTCTCTCTCCCTCTCTCTCTCTCCCTCTCTCTCTCTCTCCCTCTCTGCACAATGGTCTTAATTTTTCTGCCTTTCTCTGTCTCTTTTTCTCTGTCTGACTCTCTCTCTCTCTCTCTCTCTCTCTCTCTCTCTCTTTAGTGCGATTTTATCCTCATCTCATTCACATTCAGATAAAAAAAAATAACACCTACAAATATACCAATGATCACATACGCACACAATATAAGGATACATACATATGCAAACGCTGACACATATACGTATGGAAAAAAAACACATACATTCACAAATTCAATTTGTATGTCTTTTGTCGATTTTCCATTTCATCTCCGCCCTTTTTTCTTTCATCTTTTTCTTTCTTTCTCTTTCATTTTTTCTTTCTTTCTTTCTTTGACTCTTTTATTCTTTCCTTCCTTCTCTCTCTCTTTTCGCACTTGGTCTTCTTTTTAGCTTTTTTCACTATTTTTCACTTGCTCCTTTTTTTCTTTCATTTTTTCCTTTCTCTTGCATTTTACTCTCTCTCTCTCTTTTCATCTCTCCCCTCATTCTTCTACTTCTCCTTCAATGTCCCCCCCCCTCAAATTTTCAGTCTTTTTTTTCTCTCTGGTTACTTCTCTCTCTTCACCTGACTTTCCCCTTTTTTTTCTCTTTTCCACTTTCTCTCTTCCTGCTTTTTCTTCCTCCTTCTATCTCTACCACTTTCTTTTTCTCTCTCTTATGATGTGTCCCTCTCACTTTCTCTACTTTCCAATCTTTACTCTCTTCATCGAATTACATTCCCCTAGGTGTAAGATAAATCCAGTGAGGCGGGGGGCTTATCCCGTTCATTTGAAGCCGAGAGAAGAAAAACAGACAGACCAATGAATGACTAGGAACAGAGAGGCGAAAAGAACTCCACACCAAAATCAAGAAGTAAGAAACAAGAAAGCGAGGAAGGCGTGGAGAACGGTGAACAGGTTAACAAGGCCATTGTCTCGTTGTGATGATTATCATAAGAGTTGTGATTGATTCAGATCTGGTGCAGAGGTGAATGGGCCGTGGGATGGGGGAGCAGGCTGTTTCGCCCCCCCCCCCTCCTGGGTTGGGGTTAGGTGTCTTTGTTGGTACGTGAAGTAATTGAGCAGAAAATTACATATTTTGGACGCGTCAATCCACTGAGGCCAACATTCACTTGGGTAGAGGCAAAAATAACTGTTCCCCTGTGCGTAAGAGAAAGAGAATCGGGGCTACTAAAGGTATGCGCCGTGGGGTTACATACGCAGAGAAAGACCAGTTCCCCCAAAACGACCGGAAGTACGCGTACAAGATGACCCTTAATCTTTGACCCTCAAATGCTCTTAGACGGTCCTAACACATACACAGAAACATACACAAGTTCATACACAGCCATAGAGACACAGGTACAACACTTACTCATTTGTTTTCGTCAGTATAAGCGGAAATACTATTTCCGACATTTTCAACCATTTGTGCACAATAGTGTGCAAGACGTGTGCTATCATTACACAATCGAACGTGCACACACACACACACACACACACACACACACACACATACACACATATATATACAACATGCACTTATATACACAGTACTTAGTCCTTGTGAAAAAAAATCACGGATATATTTGAATTCATATATTTTTTTAAGAAAAATATTGGAATGGTTCAAGCGGATGCGTTAACTTTAATTGTATATTTTTCTTCGATGAAGTAATGCGAACCATCACTATCAATGATCGGCAACACGAGGTGAGATGTGGTAAAAAAAACAACTGAAACAAAGGTGAAGGATAATAGTGGTCAAAAATTGGTAATTCAAGTGTCTATTGTTTAAAATCATGAAGAGGAGATATTGAGTATTGAGTACTGAGGAGCAGATAGTCACAGACGAAAAACTTGTTCCATTATAGAGGAACATAATTCATTGTTTGATTTGATATTTATGAAGGTGTCATAAATTAGCTAAGAGAAGGGCGTTCCTACGTGAAGAAATATTAAAAATAAAGTAATCTTTTCATAGATAAATTTAGTGATAAAGGTGTGAATATGGAACGTTTTATTAAATAGCTTTAATATGGGATGACTTTTATTATTTTCCCGCCTAAATGGAGCTCTTCCTCATTTGCTCAATGAGACCAGACGGCCAAGGCGAGTGCCAAGCTATAGGCATTTCATTAAAAGTTGCCTTCCCTCAGATAGAATTATATATATATATATATATATATATATATATATATATATATATATATATATATATATATATATATATATATATATTCAATAAAAAGTCTCTATTCATTTGGACATGTTTCGTTAGCGCAAGTTACATTCTTCAATGACAAATTGAATAAAGAACGTTCATTTGTAACATGATCTTCGGCTTTCCGAATTGTCTTTTTAATATAATAATGTCTGATGTTATTTAATCCACGTACATACGCTGGTTATGCAAGTAGACAAATATTAATTATTAAATAGTAATCACGTCATGGTAACGTATCTTAAAAACCTGTTTCCTCAGAGCTTTGAGAATACATCCGTTTTCTTTGATTGTCCGGTAGCAAATGAGTAATAAACAAATAATCAGTTTTTCATTACATCCGTTAAAACTGTTCTTTTCTTTGCGCTTTGAAAGTGGCGCCCACCAGCTGATCAAACACATCGGATGATACATACATATACGCGATTTGATTCATTATTTATGTATCTTCAGCTCAGAAAGCGAACAGACACTTCTCACCCCACCCTCTCTTTTCTTCCTTTTTCTCTCTTGTTTTTATCATTCGTCCACACCCTTACTTACATTACTTGATTCTCTCTCTTTCTCACTCATTATTCCCTAAATCTATCAATCGTTGTCGAACTCTTGTCCAAGCTGACTTAGTTTTTCTCCCGTAAGAACAACAGGAACAAGAACAAGCCTCACAGAATTCAAGGGATTAACTCTTTCTGTTTATCTATCCAGCCACGTTGAACTGAACCGATATATGAAGTAACATATCCTTGTCGTGTTTTGAAATCACGACATAGTGGTAGTTATGTGGCCGTCTACGAACTGAGCCAAACCGAAAAGTCTTATAATCCACGAATTTATTTATTATGTGTACGATACAAAATAAATCATCTTCAGTTGAAATAGAAGTGAGATGTGTTCTTTGATCCTGCAGCAGACAAGCATGTCCCTTTTGCTTTTATTAATCGTTTTCCCCTCTTTCTTTCTGTTTTTCTTTCATTATTCGGTTCTCTCTCTTTCTTATTTTTCTTTCTCCCCTCTCATCAATCCTCCCTGATCGATCAACTCTTTCCCTCTCATTCTCACCCTTCCTCCTTTTTCTTTCATTGCTGGTTCCTATTTCACACGTTTATTAATTCAGTTTTGTTCTTTCTCACAAATACAGTAAACTCAAATTGTAACGACACTCGTTCTGACGGCACTATTCAATGACACGCGCGTTCTAACGTCACGTTTGTTCTTATATTTTTGTAATACTATCGTCGGAGATTATACTTTTTCGCAAGCAAATTCAAGAGTAAATAATTTGATTTGATGCCACATTTTAGAATTTGTATGCCGTATTTCTAATTCGTTCATAATAATGTCTAATGTGTTATGGCAACATTCCTAGAGGGTACCGTAATACTGGGGGGTTACGGTATCAAAAAAAAAAGCGATGAAAAGCCTCTAGACACAGGTTTGGCTTCGACGCCCTCCCCCGTCACCATCACCACTAATTTCATATCTCTACATAATTCTCTTGAACTGCAATCAATGCACTGCTTGAACAAGTTTATCTCACTTTCCTTCTTCTTTTTCTTCTTCTTGACTCTCTCTTCTTACTCCTTTATCCTTTTTCTTCTACTCCTTCTTTTCCTCTTCCTCTTCGTTCTCAACTCTCAACGTCAGTAAATATCAAAGTAACATTAAATGACGTCGAGCCTGGTCAGTACATAGATGAGTGACCGTCGGAGAATACTGCGTGCTATAGATCTCCTGGTGAGGAGACCTATCTCTACACGGCAAGCACAGGCTTAAATGGTATGAAACGACAGTTGGATTTACTTCATTATTTCTGCTATCTGGCAGTGTGGCGTTTATTGTGTACAGTTCAAAGTCTAACCCCGTAGAGGATAGAGACTTTGAAGAGCAACATATTTGCCCTTGGTCACTGGATGAATTTTGATAGTTGTGGTTTAAAAGGTTTAAAAACGGCGATTGTGAAAAACGTAATTACTTTCCAAACAAGGAAATACGTAATTACAGTCCGATGTCCCTCATAGATATGGACAGGGTGTGATAAATGAATGAAAAAACAAATGACAACGAAAAAGTATGGAAAAGGAAACCAAATGGGAACCAAAGGAAATCTCATAGAAATAAAATCCATTTTCTTTCTTTACCGATTACTCACCCAACAGAGAGGTTATTCAGCTAGTCATTATAATAAGTATATGTATTTATACATATGTATCTATATTGTTGAAATATATAGTACAAGTATATATCAATCCGAAAACCCTTCAGTCCAATAGTGCTCGAGACTTTGAGTAGAGACAAGCATCTCGATTAAATGCGGAAATGGTTAACCTCCGTTTCGCAGTTTTTAACTAATCAGCTCGACAATGTAATTAGGCCTAACAGGTTATTTATGTACAATAGAAAAATGATTTCAATTTGATTTGAAATGTGAACGTTGCAGTAAGTTGTAATAATTTACCTTGCCACGCATTATATGATATTGCTTTATCAAAGGTGTGTTTACTTGGATTAAATGACAGGTGACTGCTTTTCCTTCATCTGTTCTTTGTGTTTGTTTTTTTACACTCTTGTGTATGCATGGTTTTATCTGTTTGTCAAATCAAAAGGTATTATTTGTTTGAGTAATTATTTTTCATTAATTCGTATTATTAGCCTGGTTTTAAGCATGTTTTTGATTTTTCATTACTTTGTTTCTTTATCTAGAAAAAATAATTTTCTAATTCATTTTTGTTTTTTCTGGTGATGTATAAGTTATCACATTGTATTATTTCATTTGATTTCAATCTACTTTCAAGTTTTATTGCTTCGTTTTAAGGCAAAGTTTATAATTTGGTTTTACAAATTCCAATCACTAGCTAGTTTCTGATTTTTTAATATATATTTCTTTTTTTTTTCATTTTTTACACACGCTCTGTTTTGGGTGTTACTTTATTGGTGCGTTTATTGCTACTTAAATGTTTACTCTTCAAGATTTTCTAGAGAATATTCCTTTCCTGTGTCAACACTTGATACTTATCACTGTTTTCGAACGAATTAATTCATCTCTATCCCTAAATTTTTGAATTTTCAGTTTCTCTTCAAGGCATAAATTGCACCTTGAATTAAGGGTTTTGTACACATTAATTTCGTTTTTAATTCTTCATTCTGTAATTTGATTATTTTTCCTTTATCTGTAAGTTTCCGAAAGCGAACAAAGTTTCTATGATTTTCAAGAATATAGGAGATATTATGGTCAGCTATTCTGTTCTTGAAATTTTATTTAGATATTTTTATGTATAATTCAAAATCACTTTTATCTGCGAGCGTGTATATTTGTGCTTTATATACAAATATTCTGGTGTAAGGCAAATGTTTTGTAGCACGCATTTTTCCGATTGAAAAGCTATAGGCTTTTTAGGTACGTTTTTCTATGATTTATTTAATTTAAAATCTTATAATTGTGGTTACGGATGATTTTTATCATACTATCTTACAGCTGTATGACAATTTTAATCTGCTTGAGTTGAAAATTCGGTGTAATTTGTTTTTCGGTTGGAACTATTAATTAGCTAGATCCATGGAGATTTCACCGACGTTAGATATTACCAGCTCATAGAAGGGGGCGGGGATAAACCAAATTATTTTTCTTTTGTTAGTGTTGGTATTTTTTTGTTAATCTTTTTATTCATTATAGTTTGTTGAACAATTCTCCTATTTTCAAGTGCATCTTGGTAAGTTTGACAATTGATGAATTTGACGCTAACCTAGAATTAACTAAATTCGAAACCTGTTTAAGAGTAACTGGTATATGATTCAATTTTCTAACCATATTAGTTGGAGAGCTATTTGATTTAGTATATGGTCCGATGGTTTTGGAATCGTGATTGAAGGTGATGCCAAAGAGGGGACAATTTTGACGTTTGCACTTATTTCTATTTTCAGGCCCATTTATAAGAATTCTTTGATTAGTTGTAATCTGAATTGGCCACGTTTTTGGCTACTGCAATTATCAAGTACAATAAGACCGTCGTCCCTGTGAAAGCCGATGTCCGATATATCTAAGACGTTAGTTGTTTGTATGAATACAAAAAAATAAAGTCCAATTAAATCTGATATCAAGGCAAAATCATATGTGCCTATTGCAACGTCAAAGTTGAAGTTTCTTCTTCAGATTATGTATATATATATATATATATATATATATATATATATATATATATATGTATGTGTGTGTGTGTGTGTGTGTGTGTGTGTGTGTGTGTGTGCATTTTTTTAATGTTACACATACACACTAGCGGACGTTTCGCAGAGAACGACTCCACAATCTCCTGCGAGATGAAAAAAGGAAGAGGAAAGCTTCTCAGTACTGAAGTTATCTGTAGCATGTGGGGTGGGGAAAACAAAAGAGTCCAACCCTGACACACGTGCCTATCCTCCATCCAACATAGATAATAGATATACGAACTGTCATTTCAAACGGATTAAGGCCATCCATTGACAGTCCCACCCAGCCATCTTACAATTCCATCATCGAGAGGCTTTCCCCTTCATTTTCCTCATCTTGTTGAAGATGTGGGGTGATTCCCCACGAAAGTCTGCGGATAAATACCATCCACCCAATCTGTGTTTTCCTCATTGTCTATAAAAATTGTCACAAAAGCACACACATACGTATAACAGATAAATAGATATTAATAGACTGAGATGATATACATATAGATAGATAGATATCAGAAGACTGAGATAATAGATAGATAGATAGATAGATAGATATTTTTCTTGTGACAAAAGTATATGCACACCGATCGTTTGAGCATTTGTAAAATTGAAATAATGGTTATTAACGCTGCATGTTTTAATATCATAAAATTATGATTTCCTTCTACGAATTAGATTATTTAGTTAGGGTTTTTAAAACCAACTCGTGAACAGAAACGGCTAAAAGATTATTTTTAATAAGCATAATCATAATGTATCATAATATCCCTTATAATGACATATATATATATATATCGTTGCTCTATTGAGCTAAACAGCCACCGGTAACGTAAAAGACAAAAATAACTGTTTTCACTCCAAATTGTCATTTTGTTCATTTTAAGAAATGAATATGTGATCCAACAAAAAAAAATTTCCTCATTTGTTAATTTTATTTACGTTGAGTTGGTAAAAAGATTCTTTAACCGTGAAATAATGGGGGACCATTTTAAAAAAATCAAAATAATATAACGCAATTCATAATTATTTCTGTTGGATTACATATCCATTTCTTAATCACGTATTTGTCTGTGTTGAAAGATACGGATTGAGCAAATGTAGAGAATGAATGAGCAAAATAAGAATAAGGATTGAAAGCATATATATACATATATTTTATTGTGTGTGTGTGTGTGTGTGTGTGTGTGTGTGTGTGTGTGTGTGTGTGTGTGTGTGTGTGTAGTTAATCCCCCTGAGAAATTACAGATATATTTGTCTTTCTATCAGATTATTATTTTTCAGGATAGAAAACACTGATCTGGTTTCCTGTAGAAGAGTCCATTGTTTCAAAGGTGGAAAGGAGATAGTTTTATCAGTAAAAGAGTTACCTTTAACTGGAAAAGTCCACTGTTGCAAACAGAGACACTAGAAAAAACACTGCTTATTATATAAGTAGATTCTGAGAATAATTACTGATATTCTCATTAATTTATCTAACTACTCCATCCTGTACACATTAATTTCCTTTATGCACTGGTTGCAAAATGTGTGTTCACTAGCACTTACGCACCATATAGTAGGAACCATGTTTCTCGAAGATACAGACGCTTCAAGAGGAGACTAAGTCGCAGAACCCAACGCAAGGTTTCCGTCGAAAGTACTGGTCGAGAGGTCAATCGTAGATAATAGACTGGGTGAGCCGAGTTCAAACTACGACTTAGACTGGGACAGCCACTTATGTCCTTAGGAGAGGTATGAATCTGTCCCTCCTCACTCAATGGGGGATAAAATAGTGGCTGATGAAGTGAGTGACGCCACTTCAGGTACTCGTCGCCTTTATATCGCATGTCACAAAAACTTTGGAGAACTCCATGACGAGGAGAAACTTAAGTGAAACCCGAACAGGAACGGCTGTTGACGTGACCAGCGTAAGGGCACCCACTTACTTTAACTGCTCAAGAATCAGCAGCAGCTTTGATCATACGTCCCATTTATTTCTTCATAACATGTTTGAGTCCGGTGTAATGAAATTTTATCGCCACCGAAGAAAATGTCCGGCACGCGTCAAGTCGCGAGGAATGTGAAAGGCGGCACCCTCTACTCTCTGTCATCGCAATGACAGGAATGCAATCATCAAGAGAGACGATCACTTAGATATTCGGTCAACTTCCACAGCTTTGTTCCGCCGAGTTTGATTACGTCAGTTTTTTCTCTTTTTTGCATATTCACTGGGATAGTACCCGTAAAAAATGTCAGGGTCATTTACGTATGGATAAATTAAATAAGTACAGACTTCCTTGACTTCACACCGATACAAACAAAATTGGCTCAAAATAAATTATGATAAAAGCATGTTTGTTATGTTTTTACTGATAATGATTAATGCAAATCTGCTATTTTTACCAAAATGAAGAAAGAAAATTTCAATTCATACTTCTAATGTGATTTACTTTTCTGCTCATTTTCTAAATGAAAAAAAGAAACTAAATAGCAATGATAGGACCAGCAGCTTCCTTCCAGCAAACGCTCACACACAAAACAGAGTCTTGGCCCATTTTGTGTCAGTGTGTTCGCAGACTCCCCCCATCTCTCCTGTTTGCTTTAACGTGACAGGAACCAACCAAATAATTAACAAAGAAAGTGGAAGGTTTGTTTTTTTCAATCAAAATTTTCATTTGTAATTTGTTTGCCAGTTAGTTCCATTCGTGGGCGTTTATGGACGAGAAAGTTTCGAAAGGCACGTGCCTTTTTTTCCCTTCATTCCAGAGGGACGTTTATTACTAGTCGTCATTTGCCACGTGCCATCAATTACACAGGGAAAGGGGAGACAAAAAAACAGATGGTGAGAAGAGTAAAGAATGTGCAGGTATCCCTTGATATGAGCGAGTTCTCTATTCGTGGTTTCGATAACTCGCTGTTCAGTCTCGAATGACTTAATGGGAAATTTTGGTAAGTTCTGAGGCGTGCCACGAAAACCTGCATAATAGAAAATACTCTGCTCAGTATGAAGAGCATGTAAGAAATTTAGGAAAGTTGTTGAAATGCATCGTATCAATACTTGTGTTACTAATTTATTTATGAAGACACTTTAAACCCAGTTTATAAGCGGGTTAAACACTCATGAAACGTACTTTAGACATTAAATTCTCTTCTCCAATTCACACTGCAGTAACACAATTAATGCATTTGTTTCTTCGTAGATGGAGTTTTATAAATCATAATTAGTAATTTTTCCCGTTTCCACTGCCCACATTCATTATAACACTTTTGCCGCCCTTTATTGCAGCCTTTCTCAGTCCAGACAACATTTTTAAATAAATCAACAAAAATATCAAGACTAAAAACAGTTGCATGAAAAAAAAGAGTAAAACCTTGTTAATAGTCACTGCTCTGAAATTCATAATTATCCTCAATTAAATGTATATTTTTTACTAGCATCTATTTCATATCGATCTTTTAAAATGCATTGCATTAATTAATATCTTCTTCGAAAGTTTCATTTTGGTTATAACTACAAGAAAACAGCGTGGAGTTAGTTGTTAAAAAAAAAACTTCCACGTACTAACAGAGAATATCCGAGTAGATTAAGGCTGTTTTAACGCTTTTGACCAAAAATAATCGATTTCGCCATAATCGACGGATCCGTCACTAAGAAAAATAAAGTCAAGTTTCAAAATTTTCAATTATTATTTTACGATTCACTGTATTCATTTATTTGTACATTTACATTTAGGAGTGGTAGAGTGTTTGCTTACTGTTCAAGATTAAAGGGTTTTGAGAATCGGGGTGGGGTGAGGATGGATTTGCAAAATTATTCGCAGATTTTCGGACTGTTGAAGGGAACTCGAAACTGCTGAACAATAAAAAGGTTCTGATGTTTCCCATGCTGCAAATGTAATGATTCTCGTCGATCTTTGAAAGTGCTTATTAGTGCAAAATGTTGACATTTCAGAGCATAGATAGGTTACAAGCTGAATCCATGGAAATTCCAAGGCTGTTTACAACTTAGATAAACCATCATCTCATGCCTCAGCATCTCTCTCGCCCTTTGCCAGCATTTCCTCAATCTCTCCCTTGATCCCTTCAAATTTTCGTTACCTGCCCATGTTTTATCTAAATATCTTACAAATATAAACTTGTTTCATCTGCAAAAATCTACATAACTCCTGCAAGAAACTAACTAACTTTCTTTTCTTCCATATCCCATCTCATCAAACTACCTAATTATGTTTTTGCCTTCTTTGTTATTATATTTATTCATTTCCTTTTCTGACCTCTCTCTTCCGACCACAATATCAAGTTATCTATCGTTCTTTGCTACTCTTTCTCTCTCTCTCTCTCTCTCTCTCTCTCTCTGCCTGTCTCTCTCTCTCATTAAACTACCTTAGCCTTCTCTTATGTTATTAATGAAAGCGTAACATTCGAACGCAAGTAGGAACAAGCAGAATGATATAGATATTTCGCCGCCTCTAGTGTGTCTCTGTCTCCAGCTGTTAATTAGGGAAACAGTGTCGCTAATTGCTAATCAGTTAATCTTGACTTCGAGTAAAGATCCAAAGCTTTGACCTACTCGTGATAGCCGCAGGTGGTATCAGTTTATCTGACCTGATTCCGTCAATCTGTTTGCCTCACAGGTCTGTGGGTCATCCGAAACTCTTGAACCTCAAACCAGTTGATATGGATATCATATTCCAGCTCACATCAAGTGAATATACAAATTCAAATAGTTTTATTACAAAGTCACTGTCAATATAATGTTAATAAATAGCTCCCTTACGCTGTCTGAGGCATCAGCTGTCTCCACCCGCTTTTCAGATGTCACGGGTTTCTCTTGTACCGTGATGAGACCCATGAGGGAGTGAATGAAGCATAGAATGCATAGAGAAACGAGAAGGAAATTGAGTTCTAATTGATTAAGCAATATTGAAATTATTTAATTAAACACATATCGTGCGTATATAATTGAAAATTATACAGCGTATAAAATGGAAACTGTGAAATGAAAAATAAAAAATCTTCAAGTGTAAACAAATGATTTTGTTTAGTTCACGTTGTCCTTCGGGAATATGTTGGTGCTAATTAGGAACAATAATTGAAAGCAATTTTAAAATTGGAATAATTATGTAAACAAATCTTGGATGATGCAATTTGGCTTTCGTGGTGGTTGAGAAAATGTTGGGGAATCATATGACCTGTTGCCAGATATGTATTCATGGTCTATTCTGTAAAATCGACGTCTTACTAAAATCAGATAGGTATAAATACGAGAGAAATAAAAATCAGAGAGAATCTTCCGCCGAACTTTTTAGATGCGTGCCGGCGAGAGCTTTGTGAACCTCCCCATTTCGCTGGGGAAGGTGCCACATCAAAAACCAGAGATCTGAACGGGGATCCATGACTCCCTTGGTCGAGAATGTATCCTTTCAGTAGTAGTATACTGCTTGTGAGCACATTGCAGGAATTCAGCTTTGACAACCAGCGTAGAAATTGTTTGACAAACAACGCCAATATAAGTTGACTTGTTTATAAAACAAAAAAATCTCGTGTTTCTCTGAAATGAGCAATCCACGTGTAATGCACTGTTGAATCTCAGATGAATAGAAACTGCTATCAACAATGAATGGAGTTGTCCCTTTTCATTTCGATATGCTGTGAAAAGATTATCTTTCACAGGTCATTTGATACTGAGACCTGAGTGACCAACAGTGGAAAAAGAACCAACTGCCACGTCATTCGGCGAAGAGATGAAATCTACACTTCATCTTACTACTTCTTCACAATCATCATCAGAATCATCACAGTGCAACTCTCTGTCTCGGCTAAAACAAAGTTCAAAGTGTTTTGCCATAGACAAGCACTCGGAGAGGCAATGCTCACCGTTAGTTCACCTTCATTTGAACTTTCTTATGTTTGTGGATGATTATAATCAAAGCAAAACAAAGATCTACTCACAGAATCCATTTAGACAAGGGATTTGCACCATTTGCAGTGTCTTCCGACAAAGTTACCTCATAGATTGTCGGATTGAGTTGATATTTGGTACTAGAGACTTTTGGACCAAGGCGTGACTTTTGTAAGCATTAAACTATAAAATGTACCCTTGCGCTGGATACGTTCCTGCTTAGAAAACTGATTCCCCACTATTTCAAGTGCAAAGACCCTTAAACAGTCTAAACAGGCCCAAGTACGCTAAAATGCCAGCACGTATCGAAATAATTAAAAGAAAAACCTTTTAAAATGTAATTTAGGTGCTAAAAATTAAATCTGTGCCTGAAGTTGTGGATGTCGAATTAGTCAATTAACTAAGCCAACCCAAAATGATTGTATTTCAATTTATAGTATTCCTTTTGGTTTCCTTCAGATTAATCATGTCCAATGCCTGAGCACTATGCAAAGCTTCATTGTATCTCTGGGTGCATGTAGCGTAACAGTTGATGGGAAAGAATCGGTAAGATTCAAATCCGAAAGAGTTCGTTTGCGTTCACTTCACACTGATGTCAGACCTGTCGAAGTCCCACTTTGCTTAGAGAACTTGGTTTTTCTCGATGGCCACTCATCTAAGCACTTACCAGACTTTGTGTTTTTTAACTTCGGTGATATCACAAAAATCGGAAAATCAAACGTGATCTGGCCGTAATTTTTTAGTTAGGGGATAGGTATTGAGTACCATTTTTTTCCAGTTTTTGGTACGACTCGGCGGTAGATTGAACCACTGCCTTCCTAATCAGAGGCGATTGATGGAAAATCTAAAGTGTAAGTCGTACGTCTCCATTCACAAAGGATTAAGAGCGTTCATACCTTCATACACTGATTGTCTCTTGTAGACGAACGACATGAAGAACTTTGAGTTTTAACTCGATCTACTTTGTTCTTTTTCCTCATCAGTACAATTGTGCATTTATGAGATGCCAAAACCTGAAATATATAACTACATCCCCTTAATGTCGAACTAACTTTTTGCAACTGTTTCTACTTAAGTGTTAAAGCCAAAGGAATATTTTCCTCACTTCTGTCCTTCCCCAAACAAGGTTGTTAGCACTTGTTAAGCCTTGCCCTCGAGCATTATTAGGAAATTGAATCGCTGTCAATTTCAAGCTGTTCACTAATGTCGGCTCTAGAATATCTAGTTAATCCCTGCAAAAAAAAAAATCACGGTTGCAAAAGTTTCCCCCACTATCCTCAAGCAGAGCGTTCTTAGGAGAAAAGACTTTCGTAAGCTGAAATGGTGTAAAGTGAAGAAGCATTTACTATTATTTTTTGTGTGAATATTTTTTTTAGCGTCCCCTGACCAAAAATTATGTGAGGGTAGGTCATCGAAGGTCGTAGTGGTGAGAATTACAGGAGATTGCGATTCAGGAGAAAGACGAAGAGTGTGTGTACGCTGCCAGAATGCTATATCAGCTTTGGCAAAAAAGATGCGTAAAGCGAACTTTCGAAAAACGAGTGAGACCTGGATTTGAATTCTAAGAGATGATTTTTTTTAGAAAAGATTAAAAAATCGTTTCAGCGGAAGAGTCCATCGTTCAAAATAGTTTGTAGAAGATGATTAATCAGAAAACTTGTTGCTTTTTAGTGGCTAAGTCCATAGTTACGGACAGGGAACTAAGAAAACCAACTGTTCATAAAATAAGGAGATATTTTAGAAGGTTAATAGTCTGACGTAATTGCTAACTTCCAGCGACCAAGTCGGAAGGCCTAATGAAGATAAAAACTCCGTAAGTCTCTCTGTATGACGTCAATAACCTTCTAGCTGCACATGTTCCGGATTTTGAAAGGAGGGAGAGTGGGAAAAAATTGATCTTCCTCCAGAGACTTCGTGTTGCTCGCCAAATGGGATTAAATTGTGTCCATGGGATTTCGTTGTTAACTCTCCTTTTCAAAGTTATAATGAACAAATTCAAACGTTCTGACCGACAAAGTGTGAAACCAAGACATTCTATGGAATACCGAGCATTTTTTTGGCGAAGTATGAAATATTTGAATTGGAATGACATGGACTGCAACTAATAGAATGCAGATCATATGGAAATCAAAGTTGAGCAGAAGACTTACGGTCCAATTCTTTAGAGCAGCAGTGGGAAGTGTACTAATGTAAGGTGCGGGAAGTTGGACACTAACAAAAAAGTGTGAAGATTCACCTTGTAATAAACTATTAAACTAACAGCATAACACATCTCATGGAAAACCATAAAACAAATCAATATCTATATGGGAATCTTGATTGCACCTCCAATGTAATAAGAATTTGTAGGCTAAGATTCATCGGACATTGCTATAGAGGGAAAAACCAGACACTACACTAAGTGTTCTGATAAAGGAAAAGACAAACATATGTGGACCAAGTCTGAAAGTATACGAACCTGCAAAGGGAATTACTCGCAACAGTTATGCAGAACTGGGTCGAGTAACCGAATATAGCTCGGGAATGCCGAGTTCTCTCGATCCGATGAGGTGTGGTGATGAAATAAGCTTTTTCATATATAAATTCTGAACTAACATACTTGAACTGGGGATTTTGATAGAATGGTTAGTTACTCTATTAGATGATAGCATTTTGTGCTAAAGTAAAGAATAAACTTATTCAATTCTGATCCTATATACTTAACTTAAGGATTTTAATTTATTGCTTAGGTCTTCTATAGAATGTCAAGCATTTGAATAGGATGTGGATACACTTATCGTGAAATAGGGGCCTGGTAGTTACTTTACCTCGCTAAAATACACACCAAGTAGCAATATCTCTGAGAAAAGATCTATCAGTATATTTATGCGTGTTTGTATGTGTGTGAGTTTTGTATGCGTGTATCTATAGGCATGTTAGTTGTCCGATCGGACGGGTATGAGGACAGATTGACACACACACTCATAACACGTCCCAATAATTGACAAAGACGTTTCAGCGTCTTAAAAGAGGAGGAAGAGACAGTCAGTCTACTCCTGGTCAACTAAACTCAGACTCATGCAGATTTTTGAATCAGATTTTTAAAAAAATGTTTTTAGACTACAAAGCACAATTGGCACATGGGACTAATTTAATCAAACAAGTGAGTTTTGCATGGACGTCAGTCACATGACATTGTTTGACCAACTGAAGACAAGAATTGCTCAGGTAGATTTCAGAAAGTTTACTGGGTTTGAGAGTCTCGTTCACTCAGGTTGGACGTGATTTTGCGTGGGCCAACCAGCCAAAAGATAATTAGGCTGTAACTAATTTACCGTAGCGAAGTGGAAAAGATGATTGCAGGTAGAGAGGGAAAGAAAGAAGGAGACAGAGTGAGAGAGAAGAGGGAGAAGAGGAGAACTGAGAGAAAGACACGTTACTTATAGGAATAGTAGGAATTTAGCTTGATTTTGGGATGTTCTCGTTCAACATTTTTGTTTTTTAGAAAGTTAGAACGTCACCCATGATTATCAGATTACATAACCCGAATAAAGGAAATGCTTCATTCACACAACACCTGTCTCGATCGATTTATTTTACAAGTGCCAGAATGCAATTAAGGTTTTGTCCACAAATACATCGGTAGAGTATCATACACCTGAACCACAATAGCAGTAGGTATGCACACTTTCAGCTTCTATGCCGAGTTCTTCTTTAGACATTTCTCTCTGCACATTTCGTCAGACGTTCTCTCCCCGATCAAAACTTTCAAATTCTAATCACCCCTTGTTTCTGTTATACTCCACTTGGATTTCGCAACGATGTCTGTGGAGTTTCATATTCAAGGGAGCAGCTGCGATGCAACACTCTTGCAATATTCTGGCCGCAATCAGGGATTTTCAGGGCATCGTCTAAGAGATGGGCACGATAAAATGGGTGTTGAAACCGCTTCATGCCAAATTTCAGTTTTCTGTGTGCAAGAAGTCTTTATTGGCATCTGCTTAGGGTCAGTTACCACAACATTATACTGAAATTGTGCAAGCATCTGATGAGTACACGTGTAAGTCAAAGTGTCAAAATAGTTGTTTTGTTTTAGCAAAAATGTACTGTGCAATTCAATCAATAATTTGGACTACTTTTTAATTAGTATTTATTATCTCTCTCTCTCTCTCTCTCTTGTCAAATTGATCCTTATAATATAGGTGAGCCTAAATGCAAACCCAGCAATTGTGACATTTCCTGTTTCAAAATGGCCAACGCTCTAGATTTGTCAGGTGCTGATGGCAAATTTAGAGTTAAGGAGCCAAACATCAATAATCCTAACCCTAACCTTCACACTGAATCTAGAATACTAACCCCAGCACCAAAAATAGCAACCTTAATGCTAACCCAGAAAACATTAATCCTAAAAACACTAACCCTAAAACTCACTAATCCTGCAGCTGGAGTGACGCCTATTTTAAAGTAGGAAAGGTAACGATAGCCCTATCATTTTCAGGAGGAAAATCACTCGGATATATTGCATTTTTTAAGTTGAGGCGTTCTACAAATATCTTAATTGAATACCTATGACTAGAGATAAGCAAGATTATTTCGGAAATCTCTGTGTGAGTGTGTGTGTACACATCGAGATAACTTGACAACTGACTTATGAGACAAACC
Source organism: Thysanoteuthis rhombus (assembly GCA_963457665.1). Classification (NCBI taxonomy): domain Eukaryota; kingdom Metazoa; phylum Mollusca; class Cephalopoda; order Oegopsida; family Thysanoteuthidae; genus Thysanoteuthis; species Thysanoteuthis major. The sequence continues at coordinate 665,151 of OY735205.1, read as the reverse complement.
AATCGTCGAAATTTTATGAATCTGACAAAAAATTCCAGTAATCATTGAAGGAAAAGTTTACATGTAGATACGGCGAAAGCTTTCGGAAAACGTCAATCAACCATTGACGAAATCACGTACAGTAGGCGGAAGGGACTAGATACGTATGCCGTATAGTAGTTAGGGTTGGGTTAGAGTAAAGGTTATTATTAAGGTCAGGGTTAGGATTTAGCTTAGGGTTAACATTCCTTATTGCACAATATATTTATCGGTGTTATTTCGTTTTCATATATCTAATCTCCTAGTTCTTACGGTAAGAAGGCAGAAAATGGATGCCCTCTTTATGATCATTGGTAAATTGTAAACAGAATCCCAAAATGCTTGTACTGTTTTAAATCCCTGGGACAAGTCCATATTTAAACAGCTCATAATTCCTACTATTATATTCAGCAAACAACACTAGAATCCAAATTAAAACGACAGTAATGAGATCAATAATTCTACTGACAATGCAAAATATTTGAACGTTGTAGTATAAGTGGGATCAGAAAATAAATAACTTGCACGACAAGACATCGTTTGATGATTTGGAGGACTCTTTGTATTAAAATTATAAAATTTCTTGACTAAAATTTTTCCAGTTAAAGTTTATGATTATATATATATACGTACAAGTGGTCTCTACTATTTAGTCACTTCTGCCCTACCGTACCTGATTTCATCAATGGTTAATTCAGCTGTTGATGTCTTCTGAAAGATTGTTGCATGCGGATATAAACATTTATAACCTCTTTTCCCTTTCATCTCTCACAAAATCTAGAAACAAAACTATTCATTCAGCAGCTCTGTGTCGGAAGCAGGACAGACATAATAAACGTTCAAGGCTCGAAATACATGCTTTTTGCAAAGATTTACGCGGCTCGCTTGGCAGGTAGTTGCAGAACGTTATTGTGTCGCAACACATAGTTTGAGAACTACTGGTATAAATGGTATGTCACCTATTTGCGTTATAATAATTAAAAAAATAGTTGTTTTTTAAACGGTATTTGATATGCTGTTGCACCATCATTTCGATTGTTCCAAAAAGCTTGTGTAACATTTGAGATTGACTCAAGGCAGCGTGTAGGTGGCTAAAAGCCTTGAGTGTTGTTGTCAGCTGTCAGTCATGCCACTTGCCGAACGGAAAAGTCCACAGGATGTGATCTATAAACACAACAGAGTCGGGAGATCACATAGAGACGCCAACGGAAGGACATGTCATACACTACAGCCCAGTGCCGTCTTAAACCTCACCACTGACTGTCGAATTGAAAACTATACATATTTAAATCTGTATTAAAGGAAAAAAACAGATTTATGACATCCATGAAAAATAGTCGAGAAACGGTGGTTATGATTTATTTATTTACAGACTTATTTTGATACATCCCGATTGACTATAACGCCGGTTTGAGATTTATTAATTAAATTAATTAAGTTGACTATATTTCCATATTTCCATATTTATCCATCTATCTCAGTCTATCCTACATCAATTCATCTACCCATTCATATCTATCCATCGATCAATATCAGTTCGTTCATATCTCTCTATCTGTCTATCTATCTCACTGCTCATATCCATCTCGGTTTGTTCAAATCTATCTATGAAACTATCAATCTGTCAATATCTGTCGGTATGTCTGTCTGTTTATCTCTCTCAATCTCACACTCCCTCCATATATATATATATATATATATATATATATATATATATATATATATATTAGTCTGTCCATTTTCTTCCCTTTCATGTTCTTGCCTTTTTAAATTCTTCTCTTTCTCAACATTCCTGTGAGATCGAGCCGAACATTTTCCCCTCAATTGCATTCGCATCCCATCATCTTTCCTCCTCTTTCATCACTGCACACACTCATTTTATTTTTTTCCAAGAAATCTTCACAAAGATTTCCCAGACAGAATTTTTACTCATTGATATTTTGAGACTTTCATGAAGAAAAATAGTTTTAGCCGAAAATTCCGAGTAATTAAGTAACTATCCATTGAATTTTATGTATATATATATGAATTGCGTTATTTTTGGAAACGATCTCCTGTTGTTACACGGTTAATATATATCTCAGCCTAAACAACAGAAATAGAATAAACAATTGAAGAAAATGGAGCTGTAAGAATCGAACCTATAACCGATAAGGTAGCTGCTTCAACGTTGCGTTTCCCTTACCATTGCACTCAACAGCCGCCGGTAAGGCATAGGCCTAAATAACTGTTTTCACTCTGAATTCTCATTTTGTTTTATATATGTATATATATATGTGTGTGTATATATGTATATATATATATATATATATATATATATATATATATATATATATATATATATATATATATGTATGCATGTATATATATATATATATATATACATACATATATATGATGTTTTAAGGATTTGCTACACAAATTCATTTCAGTTCTTGCTCTGTTTGAGCTTCAAGGCAGAAATATAAACGTGTCTGTGTAGCAAATCCTTACCCCATCATATCTTAAGCTCTACTCTAATTCAACTTGATGTTTAATGTTGAATGTATCGAGCACCTTATGAAATGAATTCAGCACACATCGGATATCATATTATATTGTATTCCTGATTTGTATTCTATATCTATATATCTAGATATTTATCTATCTATCTATCTATCTATTTATCTATCTATCTATCCATCTATATATATATATATATATATATATATATATATATATATATATATATATATATATATAGTTATAATTTTAAGGGTTAGAGGTCTATGTACACCTATTTGCACATGCCTTATCCCTGATTTTAAGCACTTCTCATTCATAGATAACTTATCATGGCACTCCATGTGAATTTCTCTTATTGGGATTATTGTTCACCATGTAATTGTTTTGGGGGATTTTAAAAATCAAACAGTTATATTAAGATGACTCCTTAGCAGTGTTTATCCAACATCACCTCCCTTTCATCATCATCAGTCTTTAAACGTCACTTGTTTGACATAGACCTTCCCCGGGATCCGCCACATTTCTCTATCATGGGCGTCGCCTCCATTTCAGCCATGCTTTTAATATATAGCTTTATTTTATTTTTCGGGCTGTGTCATGATAGATGTTGTTTTACATATTTTACATCGAGTGTCATCCTAATGTATTGTATACGTATGTTATAATATATGATACACATATACATATGATATGAGGACACAAAAGATAAATTGATTATTAATGAATAGTTTTCATCATACATTGTTTTTCTATCGGTGTATCTATCTACAAACGCACACACACAGGCTATGTCAATATGTGTGTGTGTGTGTGTGTGTGTGTGTGTGAGATAATTCTGAAGACAGCATTTTGAATTCAATCCTCACCATGAGAGCGTTTTTTAGCTCGGTCGGTGAGTGCAGAGTTTGTGTATAAGGCTAATTACTTATTTACACGATCTGAGGTCGCCCTTTGGCAACAAGTAAATGGCAAGCCTTTGGCAGAACATACTCAACCTTCAAAAATAAGAAGATCCCATTAATCTTAAAAAGAAAGGTGTATAACCAATCCATTCTCCCAATAGTCACTTATAGAGCTGATATATGATCCTAACCATGAGATCGATCTGCAAATTGAGAACTATGCAACGTGCACAAGAGAAAATTATGTTAGACCTCACATGGAGAGACCACAAGACAGCACATTACATCTGGGAAAAGACAGGAGTCTGGGAGATCATAGAATCCATTTAAAAGCTCAAATGGCAGTGGGCTGGCCATGTTGCATGAATGGCAGACAACTGATGGACATCGCGAATCACGACATGGATCCCCCGAGATCACATGCGGAACTGAGGCCGGCAGAATATTACATGAAGAGACGAGCTAGACAAATTCAGAAAGTACTGGCTTCGCGACGCCCATGATAAAGAAATGTGGCGAATCCTACGGGAGGTCAATGTCCAATGACGGATGTTGAAAGACTGATGATGAAAATTGTCTTTTAAGAAAATGTCTTTAGATATATATCAGATGATGTTGGATATAAATAGTCTATTTTCCCGATATTTCATAAATGCTTCTACAGATTTAGAAATATATATATGCCTACCTGCAAAAATAATAATATACCAATAAATGAAATAGTAAGCATCAACTGGGTTTGTCACTACTACCGACATTACATTTATTGAAGCTCGTCCAGTTCGATACCTTTTATAATTAGGAAGAGACGTGTCTTGAAAGTCTTTTTCAGTTTTCGATCCATGAGTGGCGAACGCTTTGGAGAGCCTCTTCAATAGTGACGTCATCATCCGAGCGTCATTCTACTCATCGGAAGTGGAAAGGGTTAAACAACCAGTCATACCCCCCCTTCTCTCCCTTTCTCTTTCTCTTTCTCTCTCTCTCTCTCTCTCTCTCTCTCTCTCTCTCTCTCTCTCTCGCTCTCTCTCTCTTACGTGTTTACTGTGCATGTCTCTTCTGTTTCTATTTCCATTGAACATTCAAGTCGGGTCTCTCCTGGATTCTGACGCAAGAAATTGCGTAATTGCCCGTTCCATGACCACTCCTGAATAGATTTCTTTCTTTCTTTTCGACCATGATGAATATCTACAGTTCTATGAATGCCAAAAAGTTCTGCGTTCAGAATAAGTTTGTTTTAGTTCAAAGCGTTTATATAGAGCAAGGACAGAGAAATTGGTTGAAGAAAGATAATTTTTTTTCACGTCACACCACGTCGTATAATTCTTTTTAAAAAACCAATTCTAGAAATGGAAATAATGTAGCGTAAGAAAAAGTGTCCATTATTTAAGAAGTTCAAACAATTTTTTTAACACCTCATGCAAGCGTCGAGTTACAACTAATAACTTATGAGGGACATAAATAGATGCACACTTCTTGGATACAAACGAAAATGTTGCAAGGCTAGAGAAAACCAGCCAGTGTCCCTTTCAATGTCTTTTTCTATCTCATAATAACTTAACGTTATTCTTTCTTCAATCAATTGGAAACAAACGATCTCATAACGGAAGCAAATGTTTCCAAAACTTATCCAAAATTGGGCAAACGACGTCGTAGGTTTCGAACTGAGTTTGTTCCGTTTCTTGGTTAATTACATACAAGTTATCAATTGCGGAAAAAATCATAGATTATTTGAATTTCTATGAGATGTTTCTTTAGAAAAGAAACTCTTTCTTTCTATCTATCTATCTATCTATCTATCTATCTTAGAATACATATAAAATTATACATATGAGTGCGTGCGTGTGTGGGTGTGCGTGCACGTGTGTGTGTGCAATAGCGAAAGAAAACAATAATCGTATGTAATTTAATATTTATTCCACTGACATATTTTGCGTTTCGTCTTCGTCAAACAGGTAAGTTCAAATGAAACAATTTTCGGAATGTCCAGTTATTTTAAGTAATAATGTCTTATGTTATCAAGATGCGTGCATGACGAATGCAAATTATTTGGAAATTGTGAAGGAGCCGTAATACTTCAATGGATTTTAAATTCAAAAGAATAAACTTAGGGAGGATATACAAAGGTTATAGAGGATTTGGGGGTTATGTTTTATGCCATTGAATGATTACTTTTTGTGAGTGTGAGAATATTTTTAAATGAGAGAATTAGGTGTTTAGCCTGTTTCGAATTGATGATCATCATCTTTGCTGATTGATATTCTATGTTGTTTTAGTATCCATTTCGATATCTAAGGGAGAAAGTTGAAAAATTCCGATATTTGTTCAATTTTTCTATATTCAAAGATTAATGCAGATTCTATACATTTTCCTTTGGTTTTATTTGGTTTTCTCTTTATCACCTGTGCTTCACTCAAGTCGAAATTATGGCCTATTTTGTCACGATGATTAACAAGATTGTCATCCATACTCTCGAATGTTCGTATATATGCTTTTATATATGCTTTTAGAGAGATGGAAGTCTCACCAATATGCTTCCTGTGGCAGTCCTTACAGGGTACATCGTGAATTCCAGCTTCAGAAGTATTTTTGTTGTGTGGCTCCTTGATTATTTTTGTATTAATTTGGAAGTTGAAGTTATACAAGGCTTGATACAGGAAGTACATTAGCGAGGCTTCCAGATATTTAAAAAAACGCGTATACGAATATTTTTGTTAGATGACATCTTTGGATTTATTTTGGATTATAACCTCCTAGTGTGGTTCATACCCCGTTGCAATTGTATATTTTCTACCATGTTAACTGGCTCTTAGTCAGCACAACTTCCATTTCAATCTTAACAATGCCATACCTTGACTCTTCTGTATATTGGTTCTTTTTTTCTCTCTCTTTCTTGTTCCGGTTTTATGATTGACGCTCTAACTTCGATCCGATGTGAAGAGTATTTTTCTTCCTTAGATATCTCATGGAAAGCATTGAATTATGGGATATCAAAGACCAGTTGTTTTTTCATCTTTTTTTTTTTTATTTCTTGTCTCTCAAGGGGAGCTTCCCAGCTTTTCTTTTTTTTCTCTCTTGTCTGTTAACGGGAGCTACCTTGCTTTTCTAGAGTACCCACTAAATCACAATGATTATATTTACATTGGATCTACTAATGGAGTTTTCGATAATTTTTGACAAAAAATCAAAGATGAGAATAAATCATTAAATCAACTGAATACAAAGAACTCCGTTCGGTATATAGACCGTTTGATGAGTGTTTTGAAATAAACATACTTGAACGCTGGCTAACTACAACAAACATATACAGAACGCAGTGTATACTAACTTATCAAAATGTATTGACCAACACATGCATACATACGCACGTTGGAAGACGTACATATATTTGTACTTGCACAAGTCTCTCGGCACTGTAATGCACATGCACACACGCACAAATACATTCATCTGAAAGTCCTTCATACAACGGACACCTCAAAACGTATCAATGTGTAGAAACATACACACACATACGCCAACAAATAACGGACACATCAGCTCTCGAAAATTAACTGATGTACACACACACATACAAAATCGGGATAAATATGTTTCATAAAAAATCGGTTACATGAAAAAAGGAATTCGGTGGTTGATAAAAGAGAAAGTAACGGAATAAATAATGCCACTAGCTGTGACATTTGTTGACTTCAAGAAAGCATTCGTATCAGTGGAAATCCCCAAAGGTCATTGACACTATGATGCAAAAGGACTTGGACCCCGTACATATCTCACAACATATCTACTGTCACAGCCATTCGTTTATCAGGCTACTTAAAGACTTTAAGTTAGAGGAATGGATTAGGCAAGGTGATATGTGCTCACCCAATTACTTCACAGTCTACTGCAAGATGATTTCATGAATCCTAAACTGGGCAAATAAAGGAATAAGAATAGACGGCAAATACCCAAGTAACCTCAGATTTCCTGACTCCATCATCCATTTTGCTGTGAAACCCCATGATCTACAACTAATGCTAGACGAACTGAAAGACGAAAGTAAGAAAATTGGTTTTCACATGAACTTCGATGAAATAAATGTCATGTGCAACAAACATTCTGAAGACAAAAGCCCAGTTATCAAAATCGAAAACGCAGAGCTGAAGAAAGTAGACGATTGCATCTAAGATGAATCTCAGTGAAATCCTCAAAAGAAGAAGGAATCAAACGAAGAATCACTCTAGCTTGGAAGCTCAACCTTCAAGAACAAAAACTAAAAATAAGGATAAATAACCAATGGTACTGAATCAAGGAACATAACCAAAATATTGATCCTCAAACTGAGAATCATGCAATGTACGCCAGAGAGAATCTTCACATGGAGAGATCATAAGGAAGAACAATATATCAATACAGTTCAGAAAAAGCATGATTCAGTAATTTGATAGAATCCATTGGAAATCTCAAATATCGATCGGCTACTTATGTTGGAAGTGTGGATATCACAAATCATAACGTGGATTCCAAGAGATCATGAATGAAAGTGGCTGGCAAAACATGAAATGGCTCGACGATCTGGACAAGTTCAGAAAGTATTGACTTCGTGATGCTCATGATGGCAAGATCTGGCGAATCTTGAGAGAGGTCTATGTTCAACGGCCAGTGCTAAAAGATTGATGATGATCATGATGATGATGAAACAGAATGTTTTACATGGGGTACCATGTTTGTTTCTGTTATCTTTTTTCAATATTTATTTCTTTTAAAGAATTGTGATTCAGTCTTAATTCTTAGCATTATTGAATAACTGTGGCCCCACCATTGGTCCAACCAACTGGCCAAGCGTACTACATATTCTCCTCTCTTCGAGTATACGTGTTGTCCATCTGTGTATCTGTGTGCGTGTGTATGCGTCACCAAGTGTCCCTGGTCAAAATTTTAAAACTTTTTTTTCTTTCAAAGAAGTTCTTTTTAAGGTCCCTGTGGTCATTTTGAACCAAAAATGCCCAAATCTTGTGCTGGTATTTTTTAGAGATCTATTCTTTTTATATACTTTTGGCTATTTTTTTAGATAAATTAGTTCTGATACACGCACGGGCTATAGTGATTAATTTATGCAAGGTCCAGATATATCCCTTAATCTTCATTTTTCAACACAACTTGGGGTTGTTATCCTACAGTAGATAAAACAGTGCAGATATCAAAAATGAAGTTTTAAAACCCTGCTGTAGAGAGGAATGTGAGTTTGAGTCTTACCTGGGGTTTATTCGTTAATCACGCTCCTATTCTATTCATTTACTGCCGTTAGATGAAAGTCGTTGCGATGAGAAAAAAACTGAAAATTAAGATAGAGAAAAATAGATGGCAAAAATTAGAAATCGTCAACCATAAATGTTAACATAGGTGTTTTCTGTTTTTAAGTTAGTTTGGCTAGTTTGCTATGTACGTTCGTTTCACACGTAGAGACCACAATATTGCAGTTGGGGGCTGAAGATTCAAACATTTACTTATCAATAGGTAGAGAGAAAAAAACTTTTTTCATTTTTCAAAATTCTCCAACTAAAATAGATTTTTAATGTATGCAAATTGTTCACTAAATACCCACTTGTTTGCTTTGGTGAGGGGATTCAATCATCTTAATAATCCAACAAAAAGCACAATGATTGATAAACCCTTTTTCCAATTTTTTTATTGATCACCCCAAGCGCAATTTATAGGGAGGGTAAATAAAGGTTGCATGATCCAAACATCTGAAAAAGATGTGTTCATGAAAAGGAACAATTACATTTCACTTTTATAAATTAAAGAATATCTTTGTAAAAAACAGTATGTGGCTTCATTCTAATGATGTCGGTTCACAATACTTAGTATTTATATATACCTGGAGAAAGCACTAAAGTGAACCCCTTACTGCATATATAGTTTTTTCATAGGCATATATATATATATATATATATATATATATATATATATATATATAGAGAGAGAGAGAGAGAGAGAGAGAGAGAGAGAGAGAGAGAGAGAGAGTTATGATTCAATTTTTATCTTTAGAAAGTTCCATGAAATAAATGAAAATTCTGAAAGGAAGAGACGAAAACTTTGCGACAAAGGTGAAATAAACGTTTAATTATTTAGTCGAATGATTCTTTAAAGAATAGCAGGGAAAAGATATCACCCCATTGAAGATAGGGAAGGTTTGGGGAAAATTGGACTCCGCTATCAACCCTCAAAGGGAATGCTATCTTGCATTCTGCCCCACCTGGAAGTACAACAACCTTTTGTCAAGGCCAGTGATGGGAACTTGTGTATGACGATTGTTTACAAAGGGCTTGGCCTAAAATTTGGCCAAATCATCTGATATCATCTTTATCATAATGAGCCATGTGTCGACATACTTCCATCATATTTACATCAAAAAAAAGATTGGAGTAAAGGAGAAGTTCAAAGAATGGAATCACAGCCCAAAACAACGCAGAGGGTAGTGAGAGCAGCAAAGATATGCTCTAAAGAAGAACGACTCAATTCGCCTGTCAAAAAAGAAAGAAAGGTGTGGAGATAAATTGAGGTGGAAGTAGCTTTTGAGTGCCTTTGTGCATAGGATTTGGTCAAGTATAGGGAATGGTGGCTTCAGGCAACTCCTATGAGTTTCCTCTAGACACTGGAAAACATTGTGAATAGGAAAAGTACTCTCACTTTTTGAGTGCAGACCTCACTGCTAGAAAAAGAAACAAAAAAGAATGACTGATCTCTGCCCAAGAGTACTTGGACATGACACAATCCACCCGGACAAATGTTCTGTGGACAGACGCTATCAAAATATAGATTTTTCGCAATGCATACCGGCGGTTTTCTTGTTCTTTACGATGAAATGAAGGTCATAAGGAAAAAAAGCATCCGACACAAAGTTAAGCATGGTGTATCATTATTATTATTATTATTATTATTATTATTATTATTATTATTATTATTATTATTATTTGGAATCTCACACCAGTTGCCTGGTGGTAACCGCTGGAGTTTGAGTGGCAGTAAGTCTCCTCAAGTCTCCAGCCCTTCTCTCCTAGTACTCATAGGTCGCAGTTATACTGCAGTTTACAGTTTCACACCGGTTGCCCAGTGGTCATCGCTGAAGGCTGAGTGACAATAAGTCTCCTCAGGTCTTCAGCTAACGTCTCCTCTCTCTTTCACCTATCATGTCAGGGCTACAATTCGGTGCAGTCCTTATATCTCTAGCACCTTCCTCAGTATCCGTGCAGTTCCCAGTAGCGCTGTGGTCTGTACGGTCTCTATCCTTCCCCTAATCCTGATCTCCTCCAGTCTCACCCTCAGCGTTTTTGGGACAGTTCCTAATGCGCCACTATTCTGGGCGAGTTGACTACATTCACTAGTTATGTGGTTTACTGTCTCATCTCTTTCACTGCACATGCGGCATTTGCTGTTTTTCTGTGTTCTGTCGATTTTTGTTTTTATGTAGTTTGTCCTTGTGCTTTTGTTTTGGGCTGCCATAATGAGCGATTCCGTTTCTCTCTTCAAGTTTCCTTTTCGTAACCATGTCCATGATTTCTCGTCTGCTACATCTTGTATCTGCCTTTTAGACTTGCCATACAATTCTTTCTCTTCCCATCTTTTTTTTTTGTTTGCTGTGCTGTTCCATTGTTTTCTACTTTGTTGTTTGTTGCACTATCTCTCACACTCTTTATGATTTCTTCACTATTCGTTTGCACTTACCTTTCTAGGACTACTTTAGCTCTCTGGACACAGTCTTCTATGCTGATGAGCCCCCTGCCACCTTCTTTTCTTTTAATGTATAGTCAATCTGTATCATCTCTAGGGTGTAATGCTTTATGCATTGTCATAAGTTTCCTTGTTCGCCTATCCATTGATTGGAGCTCTTCCTTTGTCCATCCTAGGAATGGTCCTGTATATTTAACTACTGACACAGCCCAGGTGTTCATTCCTTATACTAGATTTCTGCTGTTTAATTTGGTCTCTAATATTTTCCTCATCCTTCTAAGGTATTCTCTCTTTATTTTTCCTTCATCTCTTCCCGTTTTATTATTATTATCATTATTAATATAAGACAGCTTAGTAGCCTTTGGGAATGGAGGCGAAGAAATTATGCAAACACTGTATTACAAAAAGATCTTGGAGCAAAATGCTGTATATCGTGAGAGAGGTTTGGTCCGAAGATCGTGAATACTTCAGTACGATAAAAAAAAGCAAAACCCACACCCAAAGACACACAGGAATGGTTAAAAAGGAAAAAATGGAATTAAACTGGAAGAATATTTTATCTTACGTTACACCAAATGAATCCTGCAATGAATATCATACAATGAAAGGGTCCTGCAACACGTACAATACACTGCAGGTATCCTGACACACGTACTATACAATGGAAGAATCCTGCAATACGTATCGAACAAAGAAAGAATTCTTTAAAACATACCATAGATTACAGGAATCCTGACCCACGTGCTATACAATGGAACATTCCAGCAAAGCGTTTCATATGATGAAAGAATCCAGCAACACATACCATACAAAAGAAAATCCTGGTACACGTGTTATACAATGGAAGAATCCTGCAATGCATATCATAAAATGAAAAAATCCTGTGACACAAACCATACACTACAGGAATCCTGACTCACGGGCTATACGCAGCAAGAATTCTGCAATATGTATCATACAATGGAAGAATCCTGCAACACATACCATACACTAATGGAATCCTGAAACACGTAATAGGATGGAAGTGAGCATCATACACTGGAAGAGTCCTGCAATGCAGATCATACACTGAAAGAATCCTACAATGCGTATTATACACTGACAAAAAAACTTGAAAGACGTGCTATACAACTGAAAAATCATACAACACGTGCCATACACTGGAAAAATCCTGCCATGTGCATCATAAACTGAAAAAATCCTACAATGTATACCACACACTGAAAGGATCATGCAATGCATATCACACACCAGAAGAATCCTGAAGCACGGGCTATACAATGGACAAATCATACAATACACGCCATAAACTGAAAAAATCCAGCAATGTGAATTATACGCTGAAAGAATCCTGCAATGTAAATCATACACTAAAAGAATCCTGCAATGCATATCATACGCTGAAATAATATATCATACATTATAGGAATCCTGAAAGACATGCAATACAATGCAAAAATCACACAGCACATGCTGTAAGAAATCCTCCGATGTGTATCATACACTAGAAGGATCCTGCAGTGCGTACCATACACTGGAAAAATCCTGCAATGTATATCATACGGTGGAAGAATCATGAAACATGTGCTTTACAATGGAAGAATCATACAGTACGTGCCTTACACTTAAAGAATCCTGCAATGTGTGTCATACACTAAAAATATCATGCAATCTGCATTATACACTGAGGTAATCCTGCAATGTGTATCATACACTGCAAAAATTCTGAAATACGAGCTATACGATGGAAAAATCATATAGCACGTGCCATACACTGGAAAAATCATATAGCACGTGCCATACACTGGAAAAATCCTGCAATGTGTATCATACACTGAGAAGATCCTGCAATGTTCATCTTACACAGAAAGAATCCTGCAATGTGTATCATACACTGAAAGAATCCTGAAACACGTGCCACACAATGGAAAAAATCATTCAGCACGTGCGATATACTTGAAGAATCCAGAAATGTGTATCATACACTGCATTATACATTGAAAGAATTTTGCAATATGTATTATACACTGGATAATTCCTGAAACACGTGCTATACAATTGAAGAATCATACTCCACGTACCAAACACATAAAAAATCTTGCAATGTGCATCGTGCACTGAATGAATCCTGCAATGCATCTCATACGCTGAAAGGGTCTGGCAATGCGTTTCATACACTGGAAAAATACTACAACACATACTATACAATGGAAAAATCAAAAACACGTGGAATACACTTATAGACTTCTGCAATGTGTATCATACACTGAAAGAATCCTGCAAAGCATATCATATACAGAACGAACCCAGAAACACGGGCTATATAATGGAAACATCATACAGCACGTGCCATACACTGATAGAATCCAGCAATGTGTATCATACACAGAAAGAATCTTGCAATATTTATAATACACTGATAATATCCAGGAATGCATATCATAAATTGAAAGAATCCTTAAACACGTATTTTACAATGGAAAATCATACAGCACATGCAAACCACTGAAAGAATCCAGCAATGCATATCATACATTGAAAGGATCCTGAGACATGTGCTGTACAATGGAAGAATATTACAGTACGTGTCACACACTGCTAGAATCCTGCAATGTGTATCGTACACTGCAAGAATCCTGACATCAGTATCATACACTGAAAGAATTCTGCAATGCGTATCATACACTGAAAGAATCCTGCAGTGCATATCATACACTGAAAGAATCCTGCAATGTGTATCATACACTGACAAAATTCAGAAACACGTGCTATACAATGGAAAAATCATACAATACATGCCATAAACTGAAAGAATCCTCCAATGCGTATCATACACTGAAAAAATCCTGCAATGCGTATCATACACTGAAAGAATCCTGCAATGCGTATCATACACTGAAAGAATCCTGAAACACGTGCTATACAATGGAAGAATCATGCAGTGCATGCCATACACTGAAAGGTCCCTTCAAAAATCAAAGAATATGAGCCGATTGATGGGAGAAACTATCAGCTAACAGATGCAAGAACCTGATTGATGGCTTCAAATAGGTTTTGGAGCAATTTTCATTGGAAATCTATTTTCTACCAAATATTCAGAATGGATGTCAATATTCCTGCTCAAGTTGCATTTTCTGTTCCATCTTTGAGATAACAATGTAAAATTTGGAATAATACGTTTTTTAGTTGAATCACTTAAGACATCTTATTGGAATATTCTGATGATACAAATTTAAATTTCTATATATTTCTGGTACAGGTTATACAAAACATTCAAGGATGCCAACAATCATGACTAGAACTGTCCGTAAGCGTCCAACTATGTCTTTATAATTTGTATGTAAGTATTCTTATTCCGTATAAATGTGTACGTATTCTGCCACCGACGGATTTCATATTTTCAACTTCAATTTTGTTTTAACTAATAGAATCTGGAGTGTCTCAGTATAGAGACGCTTTAACAGAAAGATAGCCCATCCTCAATTAACAAGTAAAAGGTAACTCCACCAAGAAGAAGAAGAAGAAGAAGAAGAAGAAGAAAAAGAAGAAGAAGAAGAAGAAGGCTTTGGCCTCATTCATCTATTCATTCCTTCATTTGCCTCATTCATTCATTACGTCACTTTTCTCATTTACTTCATTCATTCATTACTTGAATTTTGTCCATCATATAAGTCATGTATTCATTACCTTACTTTCGCCATTCATTCATTACTGCAGTACCTCATTCACCCCATCTGTTCATTACTTCACTTCGCCTTTTACCTTGTTCATTCATTACTTCCTTCCCTTTACCGACCTCATTCATTCATACCCTCACTTTTTTCATTTTCCTCATTCAACCCATCCAACCCTTATGTCATTCATCTCATTCATTACTTCACTTCTCTCATTCACCCAATTCATTCATCAACTCACTATCTTCATTCACCACATTCTTTCATTACCTCTCCTCCATGCATTTCTTCATTCATGCATTACCTCACTTTCTTTACTCATTTCATTTGTTTATGCTTTCTCATTTCATTAAACTTACTAAATATCTTGATTTTCTGACTTATCAGATTTTTTAAAAATCCTTGCCATTGAAATTGCTTTTCTGCTAAAAACCGGGAAATATCTATGATTTATTGAAATTTGTCTTCGTTATTCATGTAGTTATGCTGTCCGTCTTTCTTGAGTATTTTCTGAATTCCTGTAAAATGTCTTCTTACTCATTCTATGATGAATTAGGATCGGTTGTTGCTCCGATCGTTCTGCTTTGATCGAAATTGATTGCGTCTATGAAATATTCCAACGGAGATGAAAAAGAGAGGCAAAATTTACGGGACCTTACGGATTATCAGATAAACCATTCACCCAAAGAAGGCTAAGGAACACTCAGATCGAAATGTTGTTATTGGAACTATTAATAAACAAATACTTGTTTAGAAAATTTATGAAATAATGAGTTTACTTAAGAGTCAAACAACTCTTATTTTGTTTCAATTTCTATGAAATCAATTCCTAATCCAAATATCTGCATCTGCCTTAGACCAAAGACTCGGACATTTATCATGCCAAGTGAACGTTTCGCTCCTTGATTGTAATATTTTCAAACAAACAACAAGAATCCACAGAAGATCTACCAAACACAAGCAGTCAATATAATGTTTTGTTCTTTTTCGTATTTTGTACAAATATATATGAATCAGTCATAAAATAATCAACATTGTGTTTTTCTACTTTCATACCCAAAGAGAACCTCTCAACTATCTACAAGGAACGTGATGTTAGTACGATAGAAAGTATTATTCATTCGTGAAATAAAAACTTGATTTTTTTTAATACTATTTCCTAGTTTCTTTTTTCCGTAGTCGGTTTACCCTAAGCCATGATCCCCTAACTTGATAAATATCTACATAGAGAGGGCCAAAAAGCCCAACCATAGGAGCAACTACGTAAGATGACTTTTCAAAAGCTGAAATAGGTACTTTGGGTCACTAAGTCCAATTTAAGACCAGACAATATTTTGAAAAAAAAAATTACCTGGGCATTCCATGATGACGTCAACAAAGGAGGCGTGGATTTTCTTCAAAAACTTGATCTTCTCAGACATATGGACCTCAAGATGATACAAGATATGAGAGCGACAAAACCTATCAAATGACATCATTTTGAGATGATGATGACTTCATCAAAAAGATCTAAATTTTTTTTTTTACATTGTTCATATCTTCGGATATACAGATCACAATCAGACACAATTTGCATATCTAGGAAGATAAAAGCAACGTCCCGGGGATTTTTCAGCCAATCGAGTGAATGAAAACGAATACAAATGTGTAGACGCAACTTGGTCGGAATGAACAATCCTCGATATTTTTGTTTGCTTAACTATGACTCTTTCTGACGTACTAGAATTATTTTAGATTATATCTTTACGAAGGGTCGTTTTTTGAGGTAAAAATGAAACGTAGAATTAATATGCAGTCAAGAAATTAAAGTAATTTATAAATTTGACACGATTCAAAACGTAAATAGTGAATCACTTATTGTTGCAAGACGGATACGGCAGTTGTTTCCCAGCGTATTTTTATCCGATTTTCCCCAAATCGCTGAATCTATACTTATTTTTAACAAACAATTTGATTTTGATAGGACAATAAATGAAACAAAAATTGTTTCAGAGAGATGATTGATTCATATATATTCATATATTTATGTCCTGTAGATTATCATTTTGAAAATGCTGTATACCATTTTTCATGAAATAATTTTTCATTAAGATGACTAAAAAAAAACGACTATTACTGTCAATTATTTAACCCTCAAATAAAAAGACAGATGAGAGAAAACTTTTTTTCGATTTTGCATCACTGAATCGAAGCAACCAAGAATGCATGGAACATTATCCGATTATACATTGCAAGGCTTTGTTACTGGAATACAAGGGATGTTGCTGAAGACGATTCAAAGACATAAGAATAGGAGGACTTACCCAAAAGCTCGGCGCTATCAAATTGTTCACCCCCCCCCGTCTGAGTGCCATTGAAAAAAGAGAAAGTTAGGCAGATACAATTGAAGGAATCGTATTTAACAGAAATGAATTTGATTTTCTGATTTGTTGATCCAAGAGAAAAAAGAAATCCACGGATATTTTTGAATTTCCACGAAATTACATTTTTAAGAAAAGAATCTATTGAACTTGTTTCACTGGAAGGGTCCATCATTCGGCATTGTCGCTTGGAAATATTTCATCAGCAAAACTGTTACCTAAGTGTAAGAGTCCATGGTTACAGACTGAGAGAAAAACATCATACTGGTTGTTTTGTCGGTTGATAGATTAGACGATGATCTAAATGTGACATTTATCTTTGAACCTCCAATTATTGTCTTTTAACTCATTGGCTTACTAGAAAAAAAAACTTTGAAAGAAAAAATTATAGACTTCAAATTGAAAGAATAAGTAAGCAACAGAAAAAGTTTCTTTCTTGTAGATAAAAATCAAGAAAAAGTTCCCTGAAAAACTTGAAAGAACTCAAAAGATATTTTCAAAGATTTTATTCTTCCATTTTCAACGTATTTTGAGCAAGAGAAAATCGAAAGTTGAAACACGAATGCCTTCAGCAGAATCACCGACGACGCCAGAAACGCTGGAAGAGATAGAAACATTTGATGAATTATGATTTAACCTGTATATTAAGGGTATGGAAAGGTTTCCTGTGAAAAAAATGACTTCCAACTGTGCATTTAGTCTTTTAATTCAGTTTTTAAAAAATAGCGCAGGTAACTTTTGCCTACTAAGTTTCAAACAAATTTTTCATTAGCTACCTTTGATACTAGTTATGTCTATACTTTATGAATGCATTTTATCTAAAATGACATGCCGTTATTACATGGATAATATGTCACTCAGCCTAGTCAGTGTAGATAAAATAAACAATTAAAGAAAAATAAGGCTGCTGGAGGAATCAAACTTGTGGCCGCTCGGGGTAGCCGCTTCAAAGTAGCGTCGCTCTTAACCATTGAGCTAAATATCCCGACTGAACACCGAAAGCCTAAATAACCACTTTATCCCTCATTGTTCTGATCTGCCTTCATTTCCTGGGTTCCTGTGATAATATAATTTCCGAAAACCCAAGCACGAAATTAATACACAAGTGCAGGTTAATTGTTGGATTATGTGTTTAAGATTTCTTTGAGGAGATTCTTAATAGCATAACCACTTTTGAGGTGAGACAGTTGAAGTTCAACCAAGCCTAAATACCTGATCATCCATCGATAGACTGAACAAACAGCTAAATGAGGAAAATTAGTTTCCCTGTTCCCAAATACGTATATATCATCTGTCCAGCACAATTTATAACAGATATGTTATAATTCTGTTTCATTTAAATTTCTGCACAGACAAATTTACACTTATGAAAAATGTTCTTAGCGCCAAGTCGTCCGTTGCCAAACGTGCTGGCACTGAAATAGGTTTAGCACCCAAACAGCTGTCCCGAGGACACCAGCGTCCAAATGACTGCGCCCAAATGTATCAAAGCGAGAAGTATAACTCTCTGACACTCTCCCAGGCAAAAAAAAAAAAAAATGATAATGTTGCCACTTCCCGATGATTTCTTATAATGTTAATGTATGTAAAGAGGAACTTACCCGTTTCGGATAGAGTTCATCAACCTTGACGCCTAAAGCAGTCAGCTGTTCCTGGTTCCACACATCGCTCTTCGGTAAAACTGAAATCCAGACCCGTTTGACAACTCATTGAAGGGAATGAGTTGCCTTTCCAACAGGGGATGAAACGATTGCAGCTGGCTGGGTCTCTGTTGACTCCACTTGGTCGGGGTCTACAGAGAGGGTCATCTAAAGAATAATAAAACAATGGAAACTATTGCGATAGGAGTGATCAAACAAAGAATTGGAAAACGAGGCGATCGATGAATAAATCACATCTCTCGCCTTTTGAAGGGTCACTAAAAAGTTTGAAAAAAACATGAACTCTACCGAGCACAAACCGAGGGGTGTATTTAGCATGAAATTACATTGTAAATTAACCTAAAAATTTTGGGGGGGATGAATTTTCAAAAAGATAAGGAATCGATTTTTCGAGGCATGATTAGAGTGAATGTTTAAATTTCCTGTTTTCTAACTCCATTGGTGCAGTTTGTATGAAAGACAGATTACGTCTTTTTCTTTTTTTAATTAAAGACTTTTCTTTATCACTGGGAAACTTGTGACTATGACGACGGGAATTGAAAGAATTACGTTTTTGAAAAACAAAAAAGCTTCTTTGATTGTACGTACTGGGATTTTCATGCAAATATTGAGGGTCGTAGCCCTCAAAATTATACCAAGAGCACCAAGAAACATACATACATTCAAAGACAAAAGAATCTATTGCCCACTTGACTGATTGGTCAGGCCGGCCATTTATGGAGCTACGGTGATTCGATTTTTTCTGTGAACTTTTATTGGAGATCGAACTCATTATCCATGTCTTATAGAACAAACTTGTTATCCATTACTCCATGCTAATATTGTTTGAAGTACATAAAAGTGTGTGTGTATTTGTATGTGTGTGTTATTGATCTTAAAACTAATGGATAGATTCAGCTGAAATCCAACACATACACGCTCCTGTCTTCTAACTCTTTCTCTGATGGGCTAATTGGGATCTGGATTGTCAACGAAGAGAAAAGACTAGTATTTTGATTCTTTGCTTTCGAATGAAACTTCTAATCGTAGTTACAATGTGTGCTGAGAGTGAGAAAAAAGTATAGTCAGGGCCCCAAAACGCTGGCTATGGCATCAACTGTGCCTATCAGGGCTTCCCACACTTTTCTTTTGTTTCGGCTTGCAATAGATGAAACTGACTTGAGGCAACAAGCACCCAAAATAGCATTACCAACGTTTAACAACGGACAGCAGTCTGCTTAACTTTGGTGATCGCACGACAACTGGAGTATCCAATATGATTTGGTCGTTAGCAAAAAAATAACCGATTTTTTAATTTAAAAAAAAGACGTGACATACAATACTTTTGTCTTTCTTCAGTCGATTATTGGGAAATCAACAAAGGAAAGAGGAAAGGTAACAAGGAAAAAATGTCGTCTTTCTAAAACTCAAAAGGGGTTAGTTTTATTAATGTTTCACACTTGTCTATATGATGAACGATGAGATTTTCCATTCTGAAAGTAACATTTTTTCCCGTTGAAAGTATCTCTATCAATCATTTTAAACAATGGACTATTCCACTTGTACAAATACAGTAGTTTGTTTTTTAAAAGAATAATCTCATAGAAATTTAATTATATATGTTAATTTTTTTCTTGATTAACCATACCTCGTTCCAAACAAATTTAAAATTATGGACCTAAGGTTTTTCGGGGGAAGGTCGACGAAAAAAATTCATATGTCCAATTATAAGAAAAGTTAAAACTGATTTTTTTTTCAGAATAGTATTTGCAGCAACTATATATATATATATATATATATATATATATATATATATATATATATATATATATATATATATATATATATATGTACTCGTTCTCACCCATCTCACGGCATCTGATATTCCCGATTGGGCAGCTGTCTAAGTACTGATCAGGCCGAACATTTGCTTAACTTCGGTGATCGCACGAGAACTGATATCGTTATAATATTAAGAACGAGACACTGGAACCGAAAATCTTCCACCTAGTGAAGCATCAGAACAATTATGGTTGCATTAAGGTAAGCAAAAACATATGAGGCTACAATTACCAATCAAATAAGCAAACGTGAAAATATGCTTCTGTCTATAAAAAAATAAAATGAAATAGAATACACTATTTTCCTGGAATTGTTTTGCAAGATTCAGATTTTTACAAAGTTCTAGATGCAGATGGCCAAGTAATTACCGGCACGGAAAATAGAATCGGCCAGCTGAGTTCGAAACCTGCACTCACAGTTTATAGGAAAATGGATTAAAATAATGTTTTTATGCATTGTTCATGAATATTTATTGTACTATCTCATTCTTGTGAATGGGATTGTTATCTTCAGTAAATTTCACTTCAATATCAAATCTTTATTTTCGAAACCAAATAGCTTTGCTCAGTACCGAATATGCCAAATTTTGCTCTTGGAAAGTACCAAATGGCATCCAAGGTGGCTGGGCCCCCGACCAGAGGAATTTTATAAGGCAATCATTTTTTCAGTTACCCCCCTACACACACAATGCTCAAGCACTCTCATACTTCATTCATCTCGTTTTCATATACCGTCCATTTAGCTCGCCATAGTTGATTGAGCTCGCTGCCAAGCGATGAGGTCTACCCATTTTATTAGTGGACATATCGCGCATCAATTTTGTTTCGATACTCGTATCTACCCAAAATATACTTGCCCTCTGGCTCTCCGAGCCCTGCTGTGATGTACCGATGGTATCCATCATATGGGATGGTTCAAAGTTTTTAAAAGTTTCAAATATAAAAGAAATCAAAATAATTCACTTACTGTATTTTCCAGGATAGATGCTTTTCCTGCAGTCGTCATATTCGCTATTTTTGTAGACACAGACCTGTTGAGCTTGGGAGAAATGCAGACTAATGCCACAACTCATCAAAATTGGGAAAGACATGTCCCCCTCACAATTGTACATACGACTGCAATTACGTGGATCTCTCACGAAGTGGGAACCCATTTTGCCTGGAATGGCTTTACATAGGTCTACGATATTGACTGGATATTGGCAAAGGACAACCCCAGCAAGGAAGACCAGAGCAAGAACTGGACGATACATGGTTGATAGTTGGAAGTGTTGTAAACTCTGGAGTTGTCTAACTGTTTCTCGTTGTTGGTCTCTTTCCTTTGATGGTAGAAATTCGTCAAAGACGGTGTCTTTTATAGCCCAAGAAAAAGATGATTAGTTGAGTCACTTGTCGGATATTAACGATTCCTCACCTCCACAATATTTGAAGAGAACTTTTTTGTTCCCCCTCTCTTTCCCTCTCTCTTTCTTTCTTCTACTTCTTTCTCTTGAAAACATGAACAAATAAAGGTGCTGTTATATAAAACCACTTTTGATAAAACATTGTTTAAGAAAGTGTTTCTTGTGTGAACAAAGTTATAAAAAAAGAAAGAGGTGTGAGTTGGAGATGTCAACAAATGGTTAAATATTATTAAAAATAGAAGAGAACGAAAGAAAAATAATCAACCCCCCCCCCCAGGACTAACAGATTTTACAATTCAATCACAAGAGCAGGTGAGTGAGGGGGTGTATGTGAGAGAGGAAGGGGAGAGAGAGGGAGAAAGAGGGGAGACTGAGACAAACAGACAAGAGGAGATCGTCCAACAAATTCTGAATCTTTTGTTACTTGAAAGTTTTTCCTTATTTTTCTAAGGTGTTTCTTTGCTTTTGGCGTAGTTTAAACAAAGACACACATGCGCACCATGCAAGCATATGCATGCGCACAACCACTCACGCAAAAAATCACACGCACACTCATCTGAAGATACGCACCCACACACTTTGCAAATGTGGAAATGACACAATCCCATAAAATTAAAGATTCTAATAAACATATTGTGAGAGATTCCATGATCTCCAGGTTTTCAATCGTACGTTGACTGATTTATCTTTTACGTATGCTAAATGTACACATCTTGAAGGATATTGTTAGCAAATCCTCTTGGAGCGTTTCCTCTCTGATCCCAGTGAAGACCAGATTTTAAAATTACCGATTTAACACATTAATTGCAAAAGGTGGTGCAGTGTAATAGTCATCCGCTGCAAGATAAAACTCTTGTTCATTACAAGATAAAAACCCTTGTCCATTGCAAGATGAATATGGCTTTTATCCCTACCAGTGGCCTCTAGTATTCTGGATACCTATGTAGATGTTGCGCCAAACTTGTGGAATTGCCTAACTGGTGAAATTCACTTTTGCTTGTGAAAGAAAATTTTGATTTAGCGATGCTTGCATAAACTTTTAATTGTAAAAAAATGTTGTTTCATATCCTTGTTTTGATTAAATTAACTTTTCATCGAATCAAAACCGCATATTTATATATTATTGGAGAAAAAATTTAATCAGGCCAATTTCATAACATGTACGTTGATAAAGCTTCCATAAGTATGTAAAAAATAATCTTTTAAGTAAACTCGATTTTTTATAACATCATCCTCAGCCTTTTAGCGTCCGTGGTTGGACATAGATCTTCTTCAGGATTCAGCCTTTTAGCGTCTGTGGTTGGACATAGATCTTCCTCGGGATTCAGCCTTTTAGCGTCTGTGGTTGGACATAGATCTTCCTCAGGATTCAGCCTTTTAGCGTCTGTGGTTGGACATAGATCTTCTTCAGGATTCAGCCTTTTAGCGTCTGTGGTTGAACATAGATCTTCCTCAGGATTC
Organism: Thysanoteuthis rhombus; assembly: GCA_963457665.1. Lineage (NCBI taxonomy): Eukaryota > Metazoa > Mollusca > Cephalopoda > Oegopsida > Thysanoteuthidae > Thysanoteuthis > Thysanoteuthis major. Next base: position 641,634 of record OY735205.1, on the reverse strand, counting down.
AGCCTTTTAGCGTCTGTGGTTAGACATAGATCTTCCTTAGGATTCAGCCATTTAGTGACTGTGGTTGGACATAGATCTTCCTCAGGATTCGCCAGAGTTATTTATCATTGGTGTCGAGGAACCAACATTTTCTGGACTTGATCAGCTCATCTCACCATTCCATTTCAAGGGGATTCGCTCTCCTAAGTAGATGTAATGGTTTACTTTCATTAACTCTGGGTTTTTGATTTTGATCTTTCTGTTGTTATCCCAATTTGTCTGTTGTACATAGTATTTCTTGTGCTGCAATTCATGTGAAGACCAACTTACTTTCTAACTTTTTTCCTTCACTTCATGTAGCATCATTTGGATATCATGATGTATCTCAGTAACGAGGATGATGCCTTCAGCAAATCCGAGGTTACTTGGGTATAAGTTGTCAATTCTGAATTCTTATATTCCCAGTTTCATTTTCAGATGATCATTTCAAGACTGATTGGGAAGAATTTGGATGAGCTGGTATCACTTTGTTGAGCTTTTCAAGCTAAAAGAGTCCCGACTCTCTGCAGCCAGAAAGGAACTGTTGCGTCCGTAGATATGTTGCAAAACTCAAATATATACGGGATCTACGCCTTGTCATGATAATATCAATGACTTTGGGGATTTTCAATTGGAACGAGATATCAATAAAAGGTGATTTTGTTACTGAGTAGATCATATTTTCTATTGCTTCTTTAATATTATTACATGTGAGTTGAAAATTGATGCTTACTTAAGTCATTATTTAAGACATTGTATCTTGATATTCTGATGATACAAATTTGGTGAATGTCCTTCTATCTCTGAAAATATTGCACAGGCTATACGAAAATTCGTAAGAGCCAATAATCGTGATCATCACTTTACTACTTTCACACATATATATGCCCAACAAACGTTATTTAACCTGTAGATACACATACAAACATTATTCATACTCCGTATATAAATAACTACATTTTATGATCTACATCTGTATATTACATATGTATATATATATATATATATATATATATATATATATATATTTTATATATATATATATATGTGTGTGTGTGTGTGTGTGTATATATATATATATATATATATATGTATGTATATATATACATATTAAAGAAAATGTGAGTTTGTACTTTGACAACAAGAAACAGAAAGTGAGAGACAAAATATGTCAGAGAGAGATAGACTGAGAGACAGTGAGGGAGTGGTGAACAAAAGGGTGAGAGAAGAAAAAACAAAGTCAAGCTCGGACATAGGATTTCTTTTTCTGTCCGCTCGCATGCAAGAATTTCTTACCTGCGTGTCGTCTGCAATTATTTTTCTTCTTTTCCTTCTTTTTGTTTCCAAGACACACGATATCGCCATTCTTCACAATCATTAACAGACTTAAGATACGAGACATTCTAAACAAACTCGACAATGGATTGATGATTCCCTAATGAGAGGACAACAAATATGAGAAAATACCGATGAGAAAAAAAGGTAAATACAAGAAAAATAGGATTTTCAGAGGAGAACTCAACATGCAAACAGGAACATAAAAAAGTTTTTGTTTGTGTATAAAGTTTGGGATTCGTGTCTAACATTTAAATGAAATAGAATAAATAAAACAACAACGATGCAAATGAAACATTCTATTTTTTTCTTTCAAATAGAATGTCATATTACATTTATGGAATAATAATAATAATAATTATAATAATAATAATAATAATAATAATAATAATAATAATAATAATAATAATAATAAATTGAACAACTTAAATCTATTGCAATGAACTTGTCTTAACAGCATGAATGTGTAAGAGCAGAATCTGACTTGACATTCAAAATACCTGTTTGTGGGAATAAAAAACAGAATGTGGCCGTGGGAAAGACCCCCTTTTCTCTAATAGGAAACTCCCTAATGTGGACTCTTACTAAGTCAAGGCTTAAAAGAAATATGTGAAATATTTTCAGACATAATACTCTCGCAATTCAATATCGACTTGAATATAAAGCATGACCCCTCTATTATCTACCACATGGGAGGAGAATAGACCCTGGTAATAACTAAAACTTATTTGTATTACTAAAACCTCAGCATTTATTTTGCACATAAATAACATACGTGGCACCAACACAGTAATTATTACATAGTTACAGTAAGCAGGGACATAGGTCTGTATGTAACATGTAGAGAGCAGAATGTCCTGAGGTATCTTACCAGCAATGAGCATAGCCCTATGCTCCATCGCCACGAGAGAATATTGTCGGTGCTAAAGGTAGGTGGAGCTCTGAGGCTACTCCGTTTGCAATCAGTCCTAACTGATCCACCATAGTATCTTCCCGTTAGTAGCCATGGATGGCAATCTACTTATTGATTGTTTCACGATAAAAACACACCTTAGCAGTAAATCCTTTTGCATGATGAGGAACGGCCAAAAATATACTAGATCGCTCATCATCTGCGACAACAAGTACCACGCACCCAGGGAGGAAAGAGTCTGGGGCCGAAAAGCATACCACTGGAACAAACACCTTAAGCGACCTGGTTGTCACTTGAACAGGGACAATCCTAACCCAATCCATCCAAACTCAACTACAGAAAAACTACAAAATAAAGCGCAAAAATAGACACGGGATGAGTACAAAGGAGTGATGTAGGCATCCCATCACCCAATTGATAAACCCTCAGGCATGAACCACATAAATAATACCAATGAACTGATGATAGACAATCCAAGAAACCTGGATGAAAATAAGCTGGTGAATGTACGGAAGGACATAATGAAGAATGGCTGAATTACAGACACAGAACTGGATGGAATCAATAAAAAGTCAGAATAGATCTGAACATACAAACCGAGGGTATGGTGAGTTATACAAATATAAGGCCCCAAGAAAACCCTTGAATTCAAGTAGGGGCCCAATTACCTTCTACAAATGAACCTGGGCAAATACTTGAAGACTCTACGAGTAGATCAGCACCTGAAAGAGCAGGAAGCTACAGTGACAAAAAATATATTGAGACAACAATGACTGGGAGGATGAACAATTTGTGAGTGAACATAATGACTAGATACGCCAAATAAAATCAACATATTACGTGAGCTCACAAAAGTAAAATTAACATCGAAGACAGAGAATCACTGAGAAAAAGTAGCTACGAGCGATTACGTTGAGAAAAAAGTAAAAATAGAGAATATAACTACTAAGGACATTTTTGAAGATCGCAAACTGAATCTCACTGAAGTAAATCAAAAAGTGATAGAATCCAAGTGCATAAAAACAATAAATAGAATAAAAAAGCAAACGCACGTGGAAAAACATTATGGAAAACCAAAATCGAGAAAGAATCCCAAATTATGTAAAAGAAGAAGAAACTGAGGTCCAAATGAGGGACTTCTGGGGGAATATCTGGAACAATGAAAGACATACAGCCAACATATAATATGGATTGGAGAGTGAAAGACAACACTGACAGAATATTTAGATGAGTGAACTAGAATAGGGGCTGAAAAGTCCCACAAATAGAAATAACCTATCAATGACAAGATGTCAATTTTTTGGCTTTCGTCTATTACATGCAGCCACAACATAGACAGTATAATAACATTCTAAACTCACCAGAAAAATAAAAACTTCAGACTGGATGGTAAGGGGGGTTGCATACCTGCTAAACGGAATATACAGATAACTCTAAAAAAGTATAGACCCATCACATGTCTCTCTACGACTTACAAAATCATAATATCATTATTGACAAAGAGACAATACGCCTACATGGAGGGAAACAACCTATTCTAATGGACCAGAGAGGCTACTGAAGAGGATCTTACGGATGTAAGGACCAGCTCCTGATTAATCGCATCATCTTAGAAACTTGCCACAGTAAATGCAAGAACCTGAAAAAAATGTTCGACATTGTTTCACATTCGTGTATAATAAAAGCAATGGCGCTCTCTAAGTTAATCCCAGTTATGGTGAATTTCTAGGCTCGTTCTGGAACACTGACCTCTCGCTGTCTCATTCAAATAGGATAATAACATCCAGGAACGTCAGCATGAATAATGACATATTCCAAACAGGCTCATTGTCTTCCTCAGTTTTCTATATCTTACTGATTCCTTTTTCGATTGAGCTCCACAAAACTGGATATGGATACAAGTTGAGAGACAGAATGATCTACATCGATGATCTGAAACTATAAAATACATATGACAATGAACTAAACAATGCCTAGGTAATTGTGCTGAGGCCATTTCAACCTTCTTTTGCCTCAAGTTGTTGGTACCAACTGGACAATAAATTCTTAAGATCAGAGATCAAAACAACTCAAAAGTTGCTTAGTTATAGATGCAGTCCTGGATTGGATGACCAGTGACTAAAAAGGAGAAGAACATTCAAAGGGAAACTGCAGGGATGAATCAAGTAAGCAACTATAGACCAATCATGTGCCAACCACTATTGTGGAAAATTCTGACCAGATATATTGCTGAGAATCTATACTTCAATGGAAAGAATAGGACTTTTACCAGAAAAAACAGAAAGAATGCAGGACAAGAATCAAGAGAGCGGGTGACCAGATGGTTCTAAAAGAAGTAAGGAGGGAAGGAAAAATGTTGCAATGGAATGGATTGATTATAAAAAAGCATACAGCACATAGCTGCATAATCGGATGACTCAGCATATTCTAGATTAGCGAATCAGTGCTGAGATCTATAGCAAATCCCCTATGAGAAACTGGAAGTAGACTAGAAAGCTTCAAGAGAAAACTTAGCAGAGGTGAGCATATAAAAGACATTTCTTCAGCGGGAAACTCCATAATGCCACGAAACAAGTTATTGAAAAAACACAAAAGACACCAATTCTCCAAAACAAAAGAAAAGTCAACCGCCTGATTTACATTGATCATATAAAACTATCAGAGAAAAAAGAGAGGGGGTTCGAAATGATGCTCAAGAAAGTTTAAGAAGACAGAGATGACATTAAGATTGAGTTTAGAATATTAAAATGCGCGCTAATGGTAATATACAGGGGAAGCAACAAAATAAATTCACTTCTCAGACAGCAACGTAATTAGAGTATTGACTACACACGACTGATAAATGTACTTACGGGTTCTTGAATGTGACTTGATAAAACAGGGAAAATGAAAGAAAAGACATAACTTGGGAGAATGAAATTATTACAGACTCTGTTAAACAGCACACATTTAATGAAAAAGAATGAAAACATTAGCAATTATCGATAGAGAGAGAAACACAGTTACATTTCTTGGATGGATAAAAAAGATGAGCTGGTGAACTAGAAAACGCATGACTATACACAAGGCGTTACAACCAAGAGATGACATTGACTGAATGTCCAAATGGCCAATACGGGATTAGAAAAGTGCAAGCAGCAAATATATCATGAAGAATGCCCGAAACAGTGCAAAAAACAGCCAAAAGGTAAGAAAATGTTTTCGGTCCAGAAAAGCGCAATCTAAATTGGAAGTAACACATTAATGTTCCAATAAACATGATGAATTTTTAAAACAATTACCAAAGAGTATATGGTGAATACAACCCAGTTCGCCGAAATTATCATTCAAGCCATCTGGTTTATGAAACTGCATCTTTTGTTCTCAATGAAGTGTTTGCTCAACTCTATCGGTTCCTTTTTCAAATCGCAGTGATTGCTTGTTGAAAGTCCTGCTCAAAGGGGTATTATAATAATAATAATAATGATAATAATAATAATAATAATAATAATAATAATGATAATATCAAAACAAAAATCAACGGAACACAAACAGCAAGTACCGCTTATGTGGGGAAAGGAATAAGACCGTAAACCTCATAACTAGTGAATGTAGTCAACAAGCCCTGGAGGAGTATAAAGACAGACACGATAGCGTAGCAATAATGATACACTGAGAACTGAGTAAACGAATGGGATATAACCATGCAGAAAAGTGGTACCAGCACAAACCAAAGACAGCCCTGAAGAACGGAAGTCACAACTTGCTTTGGGACTTTGAAATCCATACAGGCTACCCCATCCAAGCAAGAAGACCGGACCTAGTAATCGTGGACAAGAAGAGGGAAACCTGACAAATAATAGACATGGTCGTACCTGCAGACTATGGAGGAAAGTGAGTGAAAACTAGAAAATACCAGGATCTCGCAAGAGAACTGAAGAAGGTGTAGGATATGAAAGTTGGGATAGTACCAATAATAATAGGTGCACCCAGAACCGTACCAAAGACACTGAAAACAAGATTGGAGGAACTCAGGATAAAAGGAAGGACTGAGACTGTGCAGACAACAACACTGCTAAGAACTGTACAAATACTGAGGAAAGTGTTAGAAATATTAGACCTACAATTCCAGCTGTTAGCAGGGGCCTAACAGAGGAGGAGGAGTGGGGAGAAAAACACACATACACTCAGATTGTGGTGAAGGTACAAACCACAGAACTGCTGTGATAGGTGAGGGAGAGATGAGATGAGAGGAGGCTGAAGACCTGAGGAGACTAACTGTCACTCAGCCTTCAATGATAACCACCGGGCAACCGGTCTGAAACTGTAAACCACAATACTGCTGAGGACTATGAGGGTGTGAAGGGCTGGAGACTTGGGGAGACTTGCTGTCACTCAACCTCAACCACTAGCCCAGGGTGCCCCAGTAGTACCTCACGATATCACCAGACTTTGTTGGTTTTCTTTCACAGCGTGGGGATGTCAGATCCTTTTGCTAGGTTCAAATTCATTTAGGAACGATGTTACTGTTAGCAAAAAATAGAAGCAACTTGAAAAACTCAGATAGTGTGTAACTCTGCCAACACAATTGTCCCTAAAACTGTATGAAAAGCAGTATATATATATATATATATATATATATATATATATATATATATATATATATATAGCTAAAATGCCATTGGAATCCCTTGAGAATTTTTAGAAGTATTGTGTCGATAAACATGAGTGAATTGTATGGGAAAAATTGAAGAATATCTCTCAAATGAAAAAAAATCCCAGGATCGTTCCCGAAATTTCACTAATTCTACCATACCCTGATAGTGGGTTCGGGAAACCTTTTCGAAGGTGAACTAGGTTTGAAATGATGTATTTCTGGGGAGCCTGAGGGAATAAAAAAAAGGTGAAACAATGAGCTATAGAAACAGGGTTTTTTTGTAGTATTAGAAACCCTCAACCAAAACTGTCAACATATGTTTCTTCAGTTTTCCATGTGGTATGGCTTACGTATTACGCAAACAGACCGTACCAACGGTGCTACACATTTACTTTATAATGAGTCTTGATTTTGTTAAAATCCTCCCTTCGAATAGTTTTCTTGTGACGGTTCAATTTGCAATGTAAGTATATGCCGATCTAATTTCTTAGTTTCTATGTGGCAGCATTGTTTTCTGAAAATTTGGATCATTTTAGCGAGCACTCTCCAACAAAAGGCAAGAGAAGTAATCTATTCATTGATAAACCTTTCTTCTTTTCAATTTTTTCGCGACCTCAACGTGACATGCTGCCAAAGGACGTTGGTCCCATGATGGCTTCCATTAAGTGACTGACTCGTTCCATTACTTTAATGTAGTTTTTCATCTTTTTAATACGGGAGTTTATACATGCATATGTTCTATTGATCATTTTTTTTGTTTGCACGAACAAAATATTGTTTAATTGTGGTTCATTTTTATACCTAGATCATTGATTCATTTGAGTCCACTGCAAAAATGAGACTTCATCTCAATTTTACAAAACTGATTTTCATTGTTCACTTACCAAAGATAGATCAGGAGAACAAAGAATTGATTGTATGCAACATCACATATGCAATAAAGTCGGCCGGCCGGCTGAAATGGGATCGGGGCTAGGGTTTTCTCACCCCTATCCTAATGCCTATTCTTCCAGAAACTTTGATAGGAATTCATTGAAAACAATCAATAGCCCAGCCTTCCACAAAATGTGACTCAAATTCATAGAGAACCTTTGGAGATATTGAGTGGACAAACAAAGCGAGACAGACAGACAAACACAAATCAAAATTAATGTATATATATATATATATATATATATATATATATATATATCCATCAGTCAGTTGAGACCGTCATGTAACCAACGACTTTTAGTAGCATGCTGAGTTGGGTTGATCAGTAAATGTACTAAGAAGAGAATGATCAATGAATAAGTTACTTCTCTTGATTTTTGCTGGGTCACTAAGAGCATTTTTTTCAAGTCTGGACTTTACTGGGCACAAAACCTTTGTTTGGAAGAAATCCTGAATTTTAAAAAAAATTGAAAAAAAAAACAAAAAAAAACGTGAATACTGCTGGTCATAAACACGGGAATAAATTTAGCATAAAGTTACATTTCAAATTGAACCCTCTGCTGAAATAACTAGCTTTTTTCTTGACCTGATAAAGAATAAATGTTTAAATTTTCAGTCCTCTAGCTCCATTGATCGGACCTGTGCGTAGGGTACATACATATATAGCAAGCTAATCAGCTAGAATAACCTGAGAACAGAAGAAACCTTCGTTGAGGATTTTAGTCGACGGTTTCTGGAAAAAATGGATCTTGAAGAATTGGAATGAAACGACAGAAAGAGTGAAGAGAGGCTAGAAACAAGATAAAAAGGTGGAAAGAGAAGGATTAAGAGAAAGAAAAAGCCAATGAAATAAAAGAAAGAAAGAACAAGACAAGGAAGAAATGAAAAGAAATGAAGAGGCGTATGTACCCAGCCACCCCCCAAATCACGTGGTTCATAAGCAATAAGCCGGCTTTTCCCTTCCACACGGTCACGAAATCTCGCGTGAGCCTATCACGTGACGAGACACCAGATTTTTCGATATCTTAATGTAGCCATATTCCTCGTCGCGTGCCCCCGTTGCTCGCTTCCAGAGCGATGGAGAATTTTCGTATCCATACGCCATTACTCGTTTACGGATGGAATGATACGAACGACATTGTACTCGGTGTGCACGGGAGCTAATTATTGATATGGAAGCTCATAATGCCAGTTTTCCTTTCGCTTCGAAAACATGTTGTCGCTGACGATGATGAGATATCAGTGTTCATTTGTATTTTCCTGACCCTGTTTTCAGGCACGAGCTAATTTTCTTTTACC
>OY735205.1:627500-630000 GCA_963457665.1 Thysanoteuthis rhombus | reverse complement strand
TCTAGATTCTTTTTTACTCTGAAATATTTCCCATTGGAGAAACTACAGTGATATGTAAAATTCATTCTGATCATATTTATTCTTCAATGGAATTTTTTTTTACATGTTTTTAATTTCTAACGCTACTGTTGTTCAAATATTGTCTTGAGCAATGTCGTTGGTAGAGATATGCACCCTTTAGAACCTCCTAGTTTTTGGTATGTGTGTGCATTGGTGTTTTAATCTTTGAGTCATCCAAATTTCTCAGTTAGTTACCGAAGGAGAGTATCCATTGTAGATTGAAATCTCATTGAATGGGAGGTGATACCAACAAGCGAGTTGACACACTTTCCTCTCGGTCAGGGGTGTAGCTGACGGAAAGGATGGGGTCGAATTAAAATCGGCCAAGTGCCCCTAATGGAAAAAGAGCCCAAAGGTTTTAGGAATAACTGTTCACCTATCGTATTTCAACAAAAGTTATACAATAACATATCTCACTAAATGTTGGAGGGGGCATCCCAAGGAGCCAAGCCATCCGGGACCCTAAATTTTCAGCTACAGTGAGCGGAAACAAGTATCTAGACACTTACAAAATATCCATTTGGTATACTTTCGAGGCTCAAATTTACTTAGAATTTACATAGGTGATATATTTTGATATGAGATTAACTATTACTAAGAAAAATACATATTTCCAAACATGAAAGGCAAAAAATACGAACAAAAGTAACAGTGGGAAAAAGTATTCGGACATATTGATTTCAAATTGTAATACTTAGTTGCACAGTGCTAGTTTGCAATAATTGTTATAAGACGTTTTTGTAACCTTTCACCAGCCTTCTACAACATTGTTTTGAATTCTTGGCCAACTCTTAATGTTTCAAGGGTCCCTCTGGTGATTTGATCTTTTAAGCATCACCATGATTTTACAATTGGATTCAAGTCAAGACATTGGGTCGGCCACTGAAGCACCTTCACATTGTTCTAAACAAAGCATTCGTAAGTTATTCCAACAGTAAGCTACGGGTAGTTATACTGTTGAAAGATCCAAGCCCCAGCTGTCGCATATTAGCTTTCAAATCACTCCATTACATCGCTTCATTCATTGTTCCTCCAATCACGTGACGTGCTACCGTACCATTAAAAGAGAAACACCTTCAAACCATGATACTTCCATCACCTAACTGTAGGGATGATGTTTTTGGGATAATATCCTCTCTCCGTCAGATGTAGCCTTGACCGAGAGAAAGGTGTGTCGATTCGCTTGTTGGTATTACCCACCATGGATAATAGCATCCATCTTTCCTCCATGCATGACATGCTGGGTTTTTGCCAAGAAGTTCAAATTTTGATTCATCTGACCAGAGAATATTCGTCAAAAATAATCTGGCCCTTCTGGTCGCGAACGAACTTCACCCAAGGATCTCGGTGCCTTTTTCTCCAATAACAGTGTTTTCTGTGACGTACGGAATTTTAAGCCATTTGCATGTAGTTCATTATTAATAGTTCTTTTAGTAACCCATGTACCAGATCCTCTCGAATCATCCTGGATCTCCCTTCATTCGCTTTGACTGTTCTTAGCATTTTTCGAATTGTGAGTAGAGAAATTTTCCGTGGGGCCACATTTTGAGGGTGATTGCTGAGGGTGCCAAACTTCTTCCACTTCTGAATAATCCACCAATGTTACTTATATGGACAGTGAACAGTTTGGCAAGGGTTCGGTAACTTAAACCTTCATCATCATCAGTCTTTTAACATCTGTCGTTGAACATAGACCATCCCCAAGATCCACCACATTTCTCTATCATGGACGTCGCAGAGCCAGCATTTTCTGAATTTGTCTAGTTCATATCTCCATCTTGTTTTTTGTCGACCTCACTTTCGCATGTGGTCACTGGGGATAAATGCTGTGAGTCATGATGTCCATCGGTTGTCTTTCATTCTTGCAACATGATCAGCCCATTGCTATTTAGGTTTTCTAATGGATTCTATGATGTCTCTGAGCACCGTTTTCTTTGAAACACGGAACCTAACCAAGAGACAGACCCGCAAACTGAGAAGCATTCAACGTGCACATGAGAGAATCATGCTTAACCTCACATGGAGAGACCACAAGACAGCACAGTATATCAAAACTGAAACATTAATGTTGCTTAATTACGACGTTTTATTTTGTCCGGCTGAGACCTCCTTTACTTTGACAATGCCTCGCTTCGTGGAGATTAAAGTGGTGAATGACGACTGATGAGATTTTACCTTAATTAAGAATTGCTGAAACAATTCAAAGTTTCTTTGCAGGTACGTAGAGGTTTAGACCTACATCCTTCCTTAAATGATATTTTTTATGATGAATTTTTAGTCATCTATCGTTACTTTTGTTCATATTCTTTTCTCTATGTGGAAATATGTATTTTTCTTAGTAATAAATTCTATATCAAAATATATGACCGGTGAATATTGAAAGTAAATTTGAGCATTAGAAGTTTACTAAACATTACTTCTCCCTCACTGTTCGCCACAG
>OY735205.1:507500-622500 GCA_963457665.1 Thysanoteuthis rhombus | reverse complement strand
CCAAAGTAAAGAACTCAAAATGTTTGATCAAATTAATTTCGGGAATCTGAAAGGACAAATCAGAACAATTTTCAAACATCAACAGCGATTTTTGATTGGTTGGCTGAACAGCCAATCAGGAGTGAAAACTGATTGAAGAGGGGAACGCACTCGACTGATGCCCGACATTTTAGATAATCCCAATCTATGATAAAACAAAACAAAAATGAAATTGACCCCCTAAATGGGAAGCGAGAGAGAGAGAGAGGGAGAGAAGGAGAGAAAGAGGAAATGATCAAAGCAGATATTCATTTTTGTTTTCTTATGTCGACACAAGAGTGAATTTTGTTTTGCAAATGAAATCGTTTTCCTAAATTTCATTATAAAACAAACTGAAAGCACCCAGAGAGCGACACCATTGAAAATTGGATGAAAATCACTCAATAATTGAAAAAGAGTTACACTAGAAACTTCTCTTGAAATGTAACTCTAACCATTTTATCGAACATTCGATTTTGGTTTGTTTGTTTTTATCACATATTATAGAAAAATCGCAATCGGAAATTGATTTAGGGATTCATTTCAAATTGTAATCAATATTCGCGGCCCATCTTTCTACAAAATGAAAATGAAATTCATTGAGAACTTTTGTATATATCGTACGGATGAAGAGATAGACGGGCAGATTCGAGTGAATACAAATAACTCTTAGTCAACAGAGGTAGATAGTAATAGAAGTGAATAAAATGGTGATACTTGTTGATTCACGGTCGACTCTTTTCTGTCTGTCCCTCTGTCTCTGTTTGACCGTCTCTCCTTCTCTCTATTCAAGTCAGTAGCAGCTTATCTATCTCAGAATTATTATGTACCTTTCAACATCTGTCTTAAATCTTTGTAAATAGACAGATAGCCATGAGAGAAGCCGAAGAAGGGAGGAAGATTGTACTGCAACAATCATCTCGTTTCAGATCTTGGAAATAAGCATTTGTAACCCTGTACTTTACATAGACAAGAACACTAATCACTGGCGGTGGTCGGAAAGATACCAAGCATATATATATATATATATATATATATATATATATATATATATATATATATATATATATATATATATATATATGGGGGGGTTGTACACGTATAGTTTCTCTCAACAATGACAATTATATCATTGAGAAATGGATATATAATCCGACAGAAATTATTATAAATGCGTTATATTACAATGAAACTCTATTTGAAATGATCTCCCGTGATTACACGGTGAATGGATCATTTGGCATGGACTGATTCATTTATAAATCGATTTATTGATAATATGATTGTCGGCGTCGAGAAACAGATATAGTAGCAATCATTTGGGCCTTTGCATTACCAGCAGCTATTTAGCTCAATGGTAAGAGTAATGCAACGTCGAAGTGGCTACCTTATTGGTCGCAAGTTCGATTCCTGCAGCTGACATATTCCGTTAAATTGTTTATCCTATTCACGCTCTCTATGCCAAATGATACATTTATTGTGTAATAACAGGTGATAATTTCAAATAGAGGTTCAGAATAATATAAGGCATTACATATAAATATATACATACATGTGTGTGTGCGTGTTTATGTGTTTTTATAGCTCACTATGAATTGTACATATCCCTGATGCATTTCTACATCGTTGCAATACAAGATAAATAGATTTTCTTGTCCCGTTCAAACTGTATTTGTAAAATCTGAAAAATGTGTCTCTATCTCTCTCGGTATACATTCATGAGTGTGTTTGAGTGTGTATGTGTGTGTGTGTGTGTGTGTGTGTGAGTGAGAGAGAAAGTGTGGTTTCATGTATATGTATGAGTGCAATTGTGTGTATATTCATATATGCATTTCTTGTTAGTGTGTACTTTCTTTATGATAACGAGACACATGGAAATTCAATAATATCTCTGAACATATTCGTATAATTGTTCCTTGTAATTTTGTTGTAGATATTCAATAATTCTAGTAAAATAGCCACTTCAGGTAATTTCCACGAGTTTTTTCAGATACTTCAGCGTTTTACATTTCAATTCTTATGTATTACATCAGTAAACAGCGGTTATCTTACTAATAATCGCAATTTCTTTGGAGCTTAGTATGACTCTTTTCGTCATAGCAGATTTTTTTTGCAATCTGGGCGCTTAGTATAGACGGAGTGTTGTTTCCAAGTTCCACTTCCCCCTCTCGACAAGGGTTCCAATTGAGAAATGTACTCTATACTCCATGGGTGAAGTGTATACCTCACCGAGCTCGCTACGGCACCTGATGTTCCCGGACATCATCCATCCAGGTATGACGTTGCTTAACTTCGATGATTGTACGAGAACCGGTGTATGAAATATGATTGGTCGTAACCCTCGGAGCTTTATTCAATTTTAGAATTTTACAATTGTTGCTTCAAAAAAAGTACATGTGCAACTGGTCTGTGTTGTGTGAGTGTACACTTGCCCTCTACCAGTGATGTTATTTGTGCTAGACTGACCACTAGGGAAAAGAGTTATTTTAATCTTCCAACTTAGTAAGATCGCTCTTCATTCCATTGGTCCTTCGAGAAAAAACTTCAAGTCAGCAACCCTTCAAATCACTTTTCAAACCACCGAGCCTTGAATAAAAATGAAGTAACAATCAAACTATTTTGACTTTCTGTTAGGGAAAGATACACGGAGACAAAGAAACGAATGACGAGAAAAGCAAGGAAGGAAACCCCTTAAAGTCAAGGAGTTTGTGAATCAGTATCCATAGTTAATAGATGATTGAACAGGACCGGCTCAAGTTACCGACAAAATTGGCAATCATCCAGGGTGCCAAGTGCTAAACATACTATGGAAGAGAAGTTGCTTCATTTACTTCAAGTTTTGATATTTTATTTTTGATTCAAGAGTCTGCAAGTAATCTTATCCAAAATTTTGGCATTCAGATGAAAGGTTCCTTTGTGATTAGCCAACGCGACAAGCAACATAGCATCAAAGAAACATTTGGCCATGATAGGAACAATGAACGATTGACGTAAATGAGATTCCTTCACCATCTTCCTGTCGATCCTAAATAACTGTTCAAGGCTGTCATCATACAGAACGTATATTGCAAGAATTTGTCTACTAAAAGAAAGACAAAAAAGAAAGCACCACAAAGCACCCACAAAACGTATACCTCTGCCAACACCATTGTCATAAGAATTTAATGAAAATCAGTATACACACACACACATAAACACACACACACACACACACACACACACATATATATATATATATATATATATATGTATATATATATATATATATATATATATATATAAATATCAATAATTCTATACTTCCTTAACTCAAGACCAATCCTTCCACTGAATGTCCGTGAAATTCATAGAGAACCTATAGGATATTGTGTGGACAAAATGAGTGAATAGATATATGGACAAAATCAAAAATACCTCAATCAGGAAAATACCTGGAACCACTCTAAGATCTAACCAATTTTTCTCTACTTTATGGCTAACCATCCCAAATATTTCTCTGAAATTCATCAAGAACTTTTGGGGATATTGTGGGAATAAATAGACAGGCATGAGTGAATGAATGCATATACCTCTTCTCATTACGTTAGCAGCGGTAAATGAAAGAAAATGAAAGAATTGCGGTAATGGAGAACCCATTTTGTATAATTTTATGACTTCCTTTAAAATAAAAAAGAGAAAAAAACAAGAAGTAATGAAAATGTTGAAGAGAAGATGAAAATAAATAAATTTGGGAAGAGCAAGAAAAGAAGGAAGAAATCCATAATAACGGCAGACCAATCCAAGATGTCGGACATGATCCAAAATGGCGTATGGGATGAGTGAAAAAGGCTTTAGTGGATTTTTGAATAGAGGTCGGCTTAAAGTCGGCCGCCTGCCTGCCAGCTTGTCTGCGATCGGTCTGTGCCTTTACAAGATACAAGTTAATTATTGCATGCGGTAAATGATCGCAAATCGTAATTCATAGTCTCTGTTCTGTTCTGATGTGTCGGCTGTGAAATCAACTGCTTTTCAAAACGTCCGCCGCATCATCTCTCGTGCCGGGAAGATCACGGAGAAGTATTTCTCCCTGACTGACCCGACAACACATATCATGTCGGCGGCCTGGGTGAACGGGAAGTGGTTCTGCAATAGCTCGGGACTGGCTGGAAGTCGAAACGATTACACGATGGAGATTGTCCAAGCTTAACCTTTGACCCCTTCGAAGCGACTGGTTAGACGAACGCCTTCGAAAAGGCCACTGCATTTTAATGACATTTATTGGAAGGATGGGCCATATGCAAATAACTGATTAAATCTTTGACTGTATCCATATCTATTTCAATTAGAATATATTTTTTCATGTATGAAGACATTCTGAAATATGGAAAATAAAAATTTGCACAATTACCTCCTCTGCATCATAGCTCTATATGAACTGATTTTCATCTAGTTTTTGTGAAAACGGCATTACCAGAGGTATGTGCTCTCTGGGTACAGTATTCGATAACCTGTCTCATCATATCATGTAATGTAATACTCAAGGTTTAACTTTCGCAACTATTCCAATGGAAGTTTAATTATTCATTGCCTTTTACAATAAGTATTGAAGATATAGTCACTGTAGATTTTATAAGTACACGCATGTAGTGACTTATTAAAATAGAACAATCGTGGATCAGCATTTTCCAATGATAGATTATTAAAAAGCAATGAACTGAGATTGTTAGGATAGCTCACTGACGTATGCCCTTCATGAATCAGCATGTGCTTGAAAAAGAGCCCGGATGCATTGTCCGGTGCCAGCTTAGCCAGATGTTCAGCCACCGAACAATCTTGTTGCATACAGCTGCTCTTTTTTCCAAACGGTCACCCATCAGGGCAATAACCAAGCTCGACATCGCTTAACATCGGTGACCTCACGAGAACTGGTGTATCCAAGGTGATTTCGCTGTACGTATAATCTAGGATGCATGGGAGGAAACAATGAAATATCTTGGATCCTCCTCTAAGTTTAACCAACCATCTTTCTTAGTCTATGTCTTACCCTTCCAGAAAGTTTCATTGAAATTCAATGAGAACCTCTTGAGATAATTGATTGGGCGTATAGCAATGATCCAGGGGACGTAACTGAACAAATATTCCAGGACTTTGATCTTCTTTATCCCTTGTTTGTATGTCTATACAATAAGTGGAAAAGTGTATCTCTTCCAATTCCCTTTTTAAAATTGTTGCTTCTAAGTACTTGGATTTCTTTGTTTGTTTCTACGTGAACGGCTTTATGGCCCTAAAGTATATTATATACATAAAGATGGCAAAAACTACTTGCTTTTTCATTATTATTTCCATTATTTTTCTTGATAAGGTCTCTCAAAGTTTTTACTTTATCATTTTATGAAGGCTCTTGAAACATTTGATGTGAGACAATAATTTCTTCCCTCAGATCCTGCGGCGGTCCAATCAAAACTTCCCCCTCTATTAAAACCGAAAAAGTTCTGCAGGATCGTTTTTAAATGTCTCCCTCCCAAACGACTGTCTCCGATACATCTGGGAACCAATTATGAAAATGGGTTTTGAGAACTAGATATAAGGCGAGGCTTGATTGCGAGGACCAGCCATAAGTTAAGGTTGGGTTAGGGGAATTAGGCATACGTTATTATACCTATAAAGAAGCCCCCCCCTCCCCACCATTGAAATCACTGCTGGGAATACCCATGTTGATTTCCAACGGCGGTTGTCTTTTTGACAAGAAATGCTTGTAGCACGAAAGTCAATGGACGACCAGAGATCGGAAGAAGAATATCTATTCTATGTTGAATAAAATGCAACTTGGGAAATAGGTCTCCAGTTTTTGTTTTGCTTATTACAGAACAAATTGGAAATAAAGAATAATCTCCTAGTTAGACTTGAACTCACGTATCTTTTACCACAGGGAAGCCTGAGTTAAGACGTTATAGAACAAGAATCATTAATTCGATGCGTCCACTATCCTTACGTTCATATCTGTGATTTCAAACGGTTTCTAAACGAAGGAATCGTAGCATTATTAGTTTTGGTAGTTGTGACGGGAAGAGGGAAATGAGGATGGTTGCCAGAAATATGTTAATCAAAAAAAATAATCGGTGAGTTTGTATTAAAGTGAATGCACAATTTTTATCAATAATTTGTTTCTTGGTGTATGGGCTTTACATGAATAGATATAACATATTTAGATTCTAAGATAACTGGAAAAGTTTAACGAATTTAGACGTCTTTGGAGACAGTTTTATAAACCAATAACAACGATATTTAGCTACACTCATAATAAACACTTGATACGTCATCCATTGAGTAGAGTAGATATTCTTTGAATGATGTCATGCATTCTTCTCCTTCCTCCTTATATTGTTTATATGAACGGGACCAACCGACTGACCGACCGACAAGCGTTCAATACATATGTGTGGACACATATGAAAATAACTAAAAGAATGAGATGATCGAAAACAGGTCTGGTTAGGTACTCAATCGAAACCTTGACATTACAAACATCTTTCGGCAACACACTTTGTAGGGGTGATCAATAAAAGAATGATCATTAAAAGTACGATTTTTAAAAAATGCCTGGACACTGCCGAGAACAAATTAAGGGAGCGATTTAAAATAAACTTCCGCTGCAAAGAGAACCTACAACTGTTAACTTATTTTGAAGGAGAATTTTTTGTAGACAAAATGAAGGGGGATCTTTAAATTTTCAGCCCTCTATCTTCACAGGTGTAGCCTGCATGCAAGACATATACAAAGATAGATACCCATCGAGTCAGCGAGCCAGAGGAAATTGATGCTGATTGCTTTGGTTGACGGTTTTTTACATTAATTAGATTTTTAAAAATCAATAATGAAAATGAACGATAAAAACAATATCAATTAATATTGTGAATGTTATTTGTTTTTTAAATTATCATTTCCATTTTCCTACAAAAATATTCTCAGAGCTTTCCTCCGTGAAGACCCTTAAATCTTGATATACCACCTCATTTCTTCCCTTCAGCCCTTCGATGGTAATCGTCTTCCTGACTGACTGTCCCCAATAGATATGGGAAGACCTGCCTCGATTTCCGAGGGCATTTTTCCTCTCATAGCAGAAATTTGTCACTTGGAAGTCGATGGACGACCAAATGGGTTGAGGTTTATTGTCTATTTAGGTGATGTGAGACCTAATTACTTCCCCCCGAACCCCGAGCCGGTTCAATCTGCACTTCATGGTGTTTTTACAGACACAATTCAAAAAGTCTCCCACCCCAACAGCTAACTGTCTGTCCCTCACTGATCTGGGAACACCCGCCTCGATTTCCAAGGGCAGTTGTCCTTTTCACAAGGGAAGCTTATTGCTGGAAAGTCGATGGACGGCCAAATGGGAAGTGGTTTATTTTATTCTGTGCTTAATAGAAACCCAACTTGAGAAATGGTGCGTAATTTGTTTTTTAATTTGTGTAACGCTTCCCACGAAAGACGAATGTGGTTTGTTTCTACCTGGGAATTTTGGAGACAATCGTCCAGGAGACTCGAGAGAATATTAATGATTATCGTCGTAGCCTAGGTACACTTTTTTTGTAATTCTTGATTAAATGGTTAGGCAGGTAGGTCGGTTGGTAGCCTGGTTGCCGGTGTCTAAACAAGTTTCAAATTCATACCTGTCTACTCTTTTCCTTATTTGTTTATTTCGACAGCCGATCCTTACTGTTTTTTGAGGGTGTAGGGGTGGGACGTAGACGGCATGGCGGGAGGCGAAGGCGGAAGGAAAGTGGAAGGGATGGAGTGGGGGGAGTGAATTCAATCAAACATTCGTATAACAATAACGTGGATAACTTACTGTGTGAATAAAACACTGGATTTTTATCGTCTCCACAATTTATCTCCTTTCAGCCGGGGATTCTGGGGAGGAACTGCTTAGACAATTCAGGATCAAGGAGTCATTGTAATCAATAAATATTGGGAAGTGCTTCTACCAAGATCATTTGCAATATCTATTTTACTACATAATCTTCTTAATTGTCAACTCACTTAATTCAGCGCTGAATATAAACAACAGATATTGAACACTGTGCAGTGATAATTTCACACTAAAATTCAGCTAATAACTCAGCTATGTGTCAGGTGATATGATTATTGATTCTCTTATGTGTGTGTGTATGTAGGCGGAGGAAAAAGTAATTCTTTCGATTCTCTTCAAAGTTGTATATTTATGTGTGTGTGTGTGTTTGTGTGTGTGTTTGTGCGAGTGTGTATTAAGAAATGGACATATGATCCGACAGAATGATTTCAATTTGCATTATATTATATTGAAAATCTTTTTAAAAATGTATCACTTGGCCTAAACAACGTATATAGAATGAACAATTAAAGAAAATGCTGCAGGAATCGAGCCATTAGGCTAAACGGCCACCTGTAATGCAAAGACAGGAATAAGTGTTTGACGTAATGGTACGAGCAACGCTACGTTGAAGCGGTTATCGTATCAGTTACATGTTCGATTCCTGCAGCAACCCCATTTTTTTAATTGCTTATTCTATTTACGTTGTCTAGGCCAAGTGATACCTCAACTGTGTAATGACGGGAGATCAATTCAAATAAGAAATCCAATGTAATATAACGCAATTTATAATCATACATATATATATATATATATATATATATATATATTTATGTACATTCAAATATAATTGATACACATCCTGATCCCTTTAAAGCTTATCAGTTTGACCATAGTGAAATAATAACGAAAATTAGAGAATATGTTGATGAGAGTACAAAATAGAATAACTGAATAGTATATGCTGAAATAAATGGATCAATGTTAGGGGAATTCGATAATCAAAAGAGATGGATCCAGTCTTTGTCAGTGTGAAAGATCATTACATTGACTGGAAACAAGGAAATGGGAAAACATTTGGCTGAGGTCCATTTTTCTGACTAATTGGTAGTTTGGTGATGTGGAAGATCAAACATGGAACGCTATGTAACAAATTGTCTAAATATACTAATGGATTTGTCAGTTGATATGTTACTACCCGCTAGAAAGTGGTTCGGTTTCGTTTCAACCACATATATAAGGGTAGTTTATTTGATTGTTAAAAGTGCTAAAAAAATAATTGATGGAAGCTTGATGGTATATGACGTGGAAAAATTAACTTTAAGGTTAATGAGAAAAATTGTCAAATCCTTTGGTTGAAAATGTTGGTAAAGAATGGACTCGAAATTTTTTTCCTGTCTAATTAGTGTTCCTGAAAATTATACCATAAGTTGGTTTGCATGCAGTCTGAGATTGAAATCGACTCAACGGATTTAATATTCACATGGATGAACATTTAATAGAAATTACACGAACATCAAATCACGTCAGTTGTTATACTTACTGACCCCTAATCATTGATTACGTTTTTTGGGTAACCTACGTAAGTAAGCCAAGTTTCAAAAATTAATGAAATATTATACAGCTTAATATCAATATGAAATACACATAATACCCTTTATAAAACGACAAACTATATGTATGATATAAGCTACATAGTAAGAAAGGAGGTGTTTGATCAAAACTGCTACGGTGTCATGTGGATAGAACTGTTTTTGTTTTTATTATACCTGAAATGGTTACATGGTAAACAAGTGATGATCTCAACAAGAGAAAAATTATACATAGTACCATAAGTCCAGCAATGAAAAACACTGGAGAATTAATGTGTAGTGTTTAAAGTTGTTAAGCTTTCTAGACTATATATATATATATATATATATATATATATATATATATATATATATATATATATACATATATATATATATTCTACGTACGTGTACGTTGATGCAGATATGTGTCTGTGTGCAGTTCGCATGTACTCATTTGGGGTAGTGAGTGAATGTTTATTCTATATATATGTGGCTGGGTATAGATAATATATACAATCGTATGTATGTGTCTATAGTTAGACACATGTAGAAAGGTATAAGCATCTATGTACATGCGAGTACATTGATACAGACACGTGCATATATACACACATACAGTTGGAAGCATACAAACACATACACACACACACATATAGATAGATAGGGATAAATAGATGCGATATATATATATATATATATATATATATATATATGTATGTATTTAGAGAGAGATACATATGCACGTGTCTACGTATTTATGAAATTTGTACATGATCATTTCGAATATATTTAACATTTGGTCATATTGATGTGTTTATATATTTACACCTATAAATTAAGTGTATTTATACATACATCTGCGCGTGTATGTACCCACACTCACATATGGAGAGGGTGGGGCAAAGTCTGGAAACGCGTGTCGACCTATGCATCGCTAATGATGGACAACATATTGACCATATTATTAAATTAAGTTTTACATATTCGCCTCATCGTCCGGATTTTATGCCCACCCTATATCTACCCATCATTACAGTTTGCAAATACCTTGATCAGAACCATATTACAGTCATAGCTCCAAGTCAGAGAACTTACCTGTTCGTTGCTATTACCTACTACATACTTATTAGGGGAGGGAAAATTCTTTGACACTGATCCCAAATGCAAACAAACATGTCTGAAATCGATCGAGGCAAAAACGGACGTCGGGCGAAATCGAGAGAGAAAAGATCTAAATTTAGATCATCTCATACAAAATGGCGGCCGTCCGTAGAATGACTGATGGTAGGAGTACCATAGGATTTAGTCGATGGATCCAGCCCCTTCCTACCTCCCTATTAACCCTCAATGTCCGCTTGGATGGTGTAATGGTTAGAACGTCTGTCTCATACGCAGCAGGTTGCACGTTCGATTCCCGGTACGAGCGAAGAGTGTGGAAAACTCTTTAATATGCGCGCTCCAAGCTGTGTGTTTTGGATGGATGGCAGCATCGATCGCCTTTCGGCTGTGTCACCCCGGGACGAGAAGTGGACATGCTTCTACCCATCATCGAAGATGCCTGATCAATGTAGAAGTTTACGGCTAAGTGAAACCTAAATGGGTTACGCATTTTGCAAGTTGAGGAAGCGTTTATGATAATTTACATTTAAGTATCACGTGTTTTGTCGATTAATTCGAGACGTGTATGTCATAGTGGTACTTGTTAGTGTTTACCTTTATTCTTCTTTTCCATCCATTGTTAGTTGTTTTTATAAGGCTTTCAAATATAAGTAAAACATATCATGAAGATATAAATGCAATTTCTTTTTTCAAAATCAGGACTGAAAGGGAAACTACCCAACTTTGTTTTTCCCTTCCCTACCCTTTTATAAACTAGCTAACTTTCTTTTCTCCTTTTCACTCCTGACTCTCTAATTAAACCACTTGACTTTTCCACTGTCCTTTTCTACCCCCTCATTTAACTACTTAACGTTACCCCTGCACCATCCCTACAATATTTATCACTCTTTTGGTATCAGTAGCAGCCATCAGCCTAATCTGTTGTTGTACTCATTATAAACGTCAGAGAAGCAGCTAGACCAGTAATGATATATATATATATATATATATATATATATATATATATATATATATATATATATATATATATATATATATATAAAAATGTTTATACGTGTGTGTATGTGTGTGAGTGTGAGTGTGAGTCTAAGTTAAGCTAGTGTATAGGTCGAATCTTGAGATTGGACCAAGAAATCATTATGAAATTCTCGTGTATAGGTCGACTCTTGAGAATAATCCCAAATCCGATCGATTAAGGTAGACGCAGGAAATTCAGACGATACCAAGAGAGAAAAGATTTAAAATTAGATCATCTCATACAAAATGGCAGTCGTGCGTAGAATGACTGATGGTTGGAGTTTCCTTTGGATTTAGTCGTAGGAACCAGTTTTGCTTTGATTGGTAAAGAATGAGTGAATGTTGACTTTCTCTACGTGTGTGTATGTAGATGATTTATACGAATGCGTGTGAATGTATGTGTAGTTACCTACAAATGTACAATTGCTAACACTGATATGTAAATATACACACATAAGTACACGCACACACATATATATATGTATATACAAAATTGAGGCGTTCCGTTAGATGACTGATGGTTGAAGTATGTTCGGATTTAGTGGATGGAACTTTGCCTTGGTTTGTAAAGAATGCTTCAGAGAGCATGGAGTGGTCCCTGGATGTGTTTGGCGCCTGAGAGGAGACTATTTGGAGGGGGGCGCCTTTTGGGGAAGAATCGTTCGGAAAGAATGACATTCGGAAACAAATTAAAGCACCATTTCTCAATGAAAGACATTTAGTATGATCCATGGGTCTCTCTATCTCTCTCTCTCTCTCTCTCTCTCTCTCTCTCTCTCTCTCTCTCTCTCTCTCTATCACCTGTTCTCCCTCCTTTTTTGCTTTCTGTTTCTTTTGTCTCTTTTTCTTTTTCTTCTCTTCTCTTTTTTTACTCACCTGTCGGATTTGATTTTTTTTCGCTATTTCTTTTTGCAAGTCTCTTTCCATCTCTTACAGCTTCTCCTCTTTTTATAGTTTTAGCTTAGGTTTCATCGTGACTCCCGATCACCGTGGCTCAGTGGTAGTGTGTTTGCCCCCGAGGCGGTAGGATATTGTTCAAGCCAACATTGAGTTATAGCAAAGGTTTTTAAAATGGTACTCAATGTCTCTACGTTAAGCACTCGGCACAAGAATTGGGATTGGGGAACCTCTCCTGACAAGTTAGATATAACAGTTCTCGTAGAATCATTGATGCTAAGCAATGTTGAGCCTGGTACCAAGATGGATGACCATTAAGGAATACCAGATGCCGTAAGCAGATCGAAGTTTCCGCTTGCCTGGCAGCCCAAAGTGGGTCTAACTAACAATGGCTCGTGTATAACTAACGACGTGACACCCCAATAGGGCTATAAGAAAGAGGATCTCAATTCCCAGTTTCTGTGCATTGAATGTGAAATAATTCCTGTTTACTTAGAAATGAACTCAGGATCATGCTGTTGCTTTGAATAAATTATATTGTGAAATTATTTTTATTCGTGCAATGAGTTCAGTCCTCACTTGGTTCCCCACACCATTGGCCTTGTGTCCAACTAAACAAAACTTAATAAATATCGATTATATCCTGCTTCAGTATTACAGTGTATACACAGCTTAGTTTAACACAAAGCTACAGTAGAGGGGCGCTTGATGAAAATCAAACATTACTGTTGAAATGATCAACGTCACAAGCTTGTTTATTATTACTACATTGATTGCGAAATTAGGGACTTCATGAAATTACTGATGTGTTCAGGAATTTCACGAAATCTCTAGTTTCACAATCTTACTGTAAAATAGACAATACCAATTCAACCTTGAACTTAAACAACCAGAAACCACGAACAAGTGGAGAATTGAAGATCTTAATGGAGAGAAAAGTAATTAATTGGAAATCATTGTCGTCGGTTGTCTTTTAATTTTATTCGTTGCTTGGGAATCAGTTTGTTTTGTCTATTTTTTTCTGAATGTCGAGTGGGGGTGAGAGTAATTGATCTCAGAGATACTTATTCTCGACAATATCATTGTCCAACTACCACACCCCCGGAAAACTGAACACTGTCACACCCGACCCGACTCAACCCAAAACCTAACCACTCAACTCTGCATACGCACAAACATAAATACACACACACACACACACACACACACACACACACACACACACACACACACACACACACCACATTTGAAGCAAATAAAAAAAATAAAATAAAACGCACTGTGTACCAGGGAAAACGATGATTTTGCAGTGACCAAGAAAGAGTCATGGAAATTTTTTTATATGTTTATTTAATTCATGATAATAAAAGGAGTAATATTGGTGATATAAGTAATAGTGTAATTTTTTGATTTTATTCCAATAAGATAATATTTTGATAATTCAAATATATTTTTATTGCTTTTTATTGTTAGCATTTACTTATGATATTCTCCCTCCAACCAATTTAGTTTTGAGAAAGGGTAACAGTGTTGTGGTCAGAATTGGTCGAAGAGGACACTGGAGTGTGAAATTGAAAAGAAAATAAATAATTCAGTGTGGTTGGTTGTTTTGTCTTTTCCCGTTCATTTCCTTTTCATTTCAATTCAGTGGGTTTTTGTCGAATGACTTTTATGTCTTTGTGGCTTTGAATTAGAAAAAAAAAAGATTTTATGAGAAACTATTTTGACAATTTCAAAATAAATCTTCAAAATACACAACACAAAACAAAAAGTAAAGTCACTTTTAATCACAGACAATCTTGTTAATGATTTAATTACTAGTTTATCCGATGTCAAAAATGACGGCATATATGAAATATATGGATATACACATCGCATTTTCTTATGTATTTGATATTCCTTTGTTTATATTAATACGAGTTTTAGATTTCTGTGAACCAGATACACACATTTTCATTATATCTAACATTCCCGATACATGTAATGCCCCATACATGTCAGAAAAATACAGCTGTTTCAAAAAAATGATACAAAATTTTGCCTACCCACAATTCAAATTTCGCTCAAAAACAGTTTTCTACTCATTTTTCTTCTTTCATCAGTCTTCTGAAGAAGTTCAAGGAATGAACAAAACGCAAGGAATAAAATTTCGATAATTCTTTAAAGAGAACTTCCAATATTGTTATTCATTTATCACATTGCAATTTATACTCGTAGATAATAGAAATTTGTATTGGAGCGTCCGTGAAAAATACTATTCCAGTGACCTTAAACAGATTTTTGTAATTTTTTGTTTTTGTCCTTATTAGTTATTATATTTGTTTTATTATTCTTTAAATTTGACATTTTTATTAACTTGAGAAAACGCATGAAATTTTATCATATTACATCATTTGCCTCTCTTAGCGGTAACAGAAGACATCTACACATAGCTAATTATTATATGTATGAATTTATTCTTATTATATCTTATTCTTCTTTGAAAAAACATACCAATATTTTAAAAACGTATTGTGCACAATGAATAGATAAACTGGCTGTGGCATTTGGATGTGAAATTCAGGAATTAACAAAATCACTTGAAGATCAAACAGAGAGCAATGTAAAGAGCTGTGCTAGGATTTACTTTAAGAGATTGAAAGTGGTTAACATGGATCTGGGAGAGGACCAAGGTAAAAATATACCATAGAAATGATTAAGTGATAAGACAGGAAACATAGCGAGAAGATACCAGACAATGCAAAAGGTTGGTCGATAGTAAATGCAGTAGAAAACGAGACATAAGAAGGAGAGATGATATTGGTGGGTTCACTGGTAAGACATGACAAAGGTAAGCGCAGTCATGGTTGTTATGAGAGGAGTTGAGGAAACCTTTGTCCAGTAGTGGACTGATGATGATGATGATAATGATGATGATGATGATGATGATGATGATGATGATGGAATAAATCTCATCTCCCACTCTCTTTTATTATTCTAACACTGTTTATTATATGAGAACATAGATATAAAACTTTTTTCTCTTCTTTCTTTTTTACATACACCCATCATCCCTCCCGGACCTTTCCACCCTTTGGGTAAATATGGAAGAAATTTACAAAACTATCAAAACAGCTGTCCAAGAAAATCAGAATAGCATGGAAGTGAATATATAATTGCTGCACTGAATGTAACAATAATAGCTATAATATTGCAACTAATAACTAAGAGGTTCACCTCTACAAACACCAATTAACCCATTAGTAAGGGGAAGTAATTATGCATCACTTTTCCATGATCCATTACCCACCCTTCCATAAAATGTAATTGAAATTCATTGAGAACTTCTGGAGATATTGTGTTGACAGACAGGACATTTCAAAGATATCATGTTGTGTGTACATATGATTACCACGTATGAGAAATCATTATGTATGGATCCACCCCCGAATCCAATCATTGCCTTCGTAGTCTGTTATCGACGCTTCTACAACATTTCATTGAGCTTAAGTGGACATAGATGTATGGACAATAACGAGGAAAAAATCTCTCAATTAAAAAATGATTTCTGATCATAAAATATGATAGAATTCCTAAAACAACCAAGATGGGGATTGTCTGAATGATAATAGAAATAATGATAATATCTCATCTTAAAAATTATACTAAATATATTTTACTTTTCAAAACGATTATCTTTCAATTGTTTCTAAGCTCGTGACTTGAATTGAATGTGAAATTCTGAAAATAAAGAATAAGCAGCTGTAAAAGGGACTCCAGTTGTTGTTTGTAAGTTTTATTCACGTTTATTCAAGAAACTTTTACGTGTTTTGTGAATAAAGAAAATGAGTTATTCGGTTAATCGTGCCATCTGGTGCTTCGTCTTCTTAGTAACCACAACTTTACCTTTCAGCAAAGCCAACAGAACGAAAATATCCAGCCTGATTCAGGGACGTAGAACAAAAGATCAAAGTTTTTATTGACAAACTTAGTGCCAGGCCCCCTGCTTCATCTGAAGGGGGGATTGGCCACCAGTTTCCATGTTTTATCCTGTCCCAAGGGTTAATGGTGGACATTTCGACGGATCGAAGTGATGGCATCTCCGCTCCCGTCGCAGGATCACTTCTATGTTGTAATACCCTGGAATGTCAGACCAGCAACAAAAGAATTGTGAAGACTTTAAAGAGGAACGCTTCAAAGATGAAGCAAAATTTACACGCCTTTCTTTGATCCTTAGTGGAACCAATTTTCATCGATAAATGTGGAAATCTTGAAGTTTTTTCAACGACTAAAGCTGATATGATTTAGAGTGCAGTTGGCCTAATGGTTAGCAGCACAAAAACCGAATCGAGTTCAAATCTCTTGAGATCGCTTTATTGGAAAAGTGCAAATCGATTTTTTGTCACCCCCACACGCTATGGACAAATAGCAGGGCAATCTGGGTTACACAGCTTTGGCTGGAAAACAGATTAGGAAACGGACAACTCAGTATACAAACCCCTTGCCGGTCCCAAGCTCAGATGAAGGAGAAGGGTTTGGAACTAACAATTCTCTCTCGTGAAACCTACTTGCCACTGAGACTGCAACAGCATCATCCCCAAAAGCGTGGAGTGATTACGTACCTATGCTCCACAAGGAGTGTACAGGAATAAACAAAGGTGGAATAGGAAAATGAGCAAACTGTTTTGAGTTTCTAGACTCCCACGCAGACAGGTGAACGCATTAAGTGAATATTTATGAAGAGATAAACGAAGTTTTATGGACATCCAAATATTTGGTTACATCTGAGCAGATCCTTAAGAAAACATTGTTAGCGTCAAATGCAAACATTTTAATGGCCAACAGAAGAAATGATTTATTTAGCAGAAGCGATGGCAGAAGAGATTTATACTGACGTACAACGCTATGAGTGAAGCGAACGCTAACTCACAGACATACACATACACACGCACATGCACGCGCACGTACACATACAAATATACTTTCACGTCTACACAAAAAGATATACACAATTGAATACATACATTCAAGCATATTATACACCCATGCACATTACGGTGAATTTAGTATGTGACTCCCTCTCTATATCTATCTCTCTCTCTCTCTCTCTCTCTCTCTCTCTCTCTCTCTCTCTTACATGCAAACGCCAATTCATGTGTGTACGTAGAATTGTAGGCTTATAGACGCACTTAATAAGAACAGAGAAAAAGAGACAAATAGTAAAGTCTGAGTATTTCGGCACGGACCACGTGGAGGGAAGGTGAATGTGCTGCCTCACTCTGTCAAATCGAGTGGGGCTGTACCTCAATAGGTTGACATCTACCTATCGACGTTTCACGCGAGCAGGTCGCTCGATTGGAGCTAGAGGGCTAATAATTTTAACATTCACTCCTTATTATGGCTACAAACTTTTCTTTTGTTTGTTAAAAATTCTCCCAATAGTTTTTTCAGTGCAGTTTGGGTTCAATTTACAATGTAAGTTTATGCTAAATTAGTCCCTTAGTTTGTTTCTTAGAACGTTCACACTAGAAAATTGTGGAAAATTCAGAATTTAGGTCCAATCGAAAAATGGTGCATTTTTTTAAAATTTGCATATGTTTATGTGTTTTTATGTGTTTGTCTGTTTCAGCTTTCCTGACCATACCGTTTACAGACTTCAAAATTGGCATCAGTACTCAACTAGACCCCTTCAGAAAAGTTTTATGGGGTGGGGACAAAAAAGCGTTTCTGACCATGGGGGATCTTATTTTGACGGCTTTATTGATTAACATAGATGTTTCTAGATGAGTTTCACTCTATTTTAGATGTGTTTCTGTTGACATGCCATCTAGATTCTGCAGAATAGATGTTTCTAGATGTGTTTCACTCTACTTCAGATGCTTTCCAGTAAAAATACCATCTAGATTGTTCAGAATCTCGATGTTTCTAGACATTTCCAAAAAATTATTTTAAATGTTTTATTGTGGAAAACGCTGCTGATGTTGCAAGGACAATTAATCCAGGCCATATTCATTCCTCGATGAATCTTTTTTACATGAGCTCAATGTTTGATTCTACGGTTGTTCATTTACTGACTGTAATGACGAATTCAGT
This sequence comes from Thysanoteuthis rhombus, assembly GCA_963457665.1. Taxonomy (NCBI): domain Eukaryota; kingdom Metazoa; phylum Mollusca; class Cephalopoda; order Oegopsida; family Thysanoteuthidae; genus Thysanoteuthis; species Thysanoteuthis major. The sequence continues at coordinate 603,975 of OY735205.1, read as the reverse complement.
GATTTTTTGTAATTCAGCTCAGGAAATAATCTATGAATTTTGTGAACGAATCCTCTCCACACAGACACTCATTGCATCTCGTTTTATATTCTTCGTAAAAAATGCATCTGTTTAGTGGTGATTTTTTTATCTGCACTCAAAAGAGAATTTTCACTTGTGTTGTTTGGACTTCTATTCTTGTCTTTTCTCGCCCGAATAACTCGTAGAATAATGAAACTAACACCTTTCAGGAAATATTAGGGTGTCCGGAAAATAATTACGTATTTTTGTGTTCGGAAAATAATTACGTATTTTCGTATTCGGAAAGTTGTTACGTATTTTCGTGTTCAGAAAGTGATTACGTATCAATGCAATGAATTATAAGCCAACTCAGGCAGGATTAAAAGGTTCAAAACAACGTCTGGATTCAGTTCATCATGCTATCCGGCATTGTGTCGTTCATTGTGAATAGTAAACTTTGAAGAGCAATATATTCATTTTTGCTTACTGTATGAATTTCAAATTGGTAGTACTGCAAAGTTGGCCTTGTGAAACATCTGAGAAGTGTATTCTGATGCAGTGAAAGCTCATAAACTGTCGGATGTGGTTAGAAAGATTTAAAATTGTGATTTGAGAAATGATTGCTCTCCAAATACGAAAATACGTATTTAGTTCCCGAACACCCTAATACTAACCCTAATACTGTGAGCGAGCCTAATTCTTCCTTATTTTATATCTTGACTTTTTTCTACCCTCAACGACCGAGTTCAGCAATTCTTTTCCGGTGATAACTTCATGTTTCACAGTTACCTTTAGGCATATTCCTACCTTGCTACCCCTTATCTCTGTCCCCACTCTTCATGGTATTTGTATCGCGATTTCAGTCTCAGAACCCCTCCTGCACCCTCACCCTATCGAACGTCATTTTCTCTTAAAATGAAACAGTCGGGAAAAGAACCGATACAATGCTTATTATGATATAGGTCTATTCAATTAGAACTTTATTCATGGAATTTGATTTTGTGTGCATACGCGCGTGTGTGTGTGTGTGTTTCTGTGTATCTGTGTTTCTGTGTGCCTCTGTGTGTGTGTGTGTGCCTCTGTGTGTGTGTGTGTGTGTGGACAAACAATTCAGTCATATATTTGCTTTTGGGACAATTGTAATTTCCCAACGTCATTCGCTCTCACAGCATAAAATCATTCACAAGGTTAACTTCTGGGAACCTTTCTCTAGACAAACACAATTTCATGTTTGTATGTGTGTGGAAAGGCTGGTTTTCACATTCCAAATTTCGAAGGATATTGTTCGTAAGACTACTCTTGAGTTGCTTGGATATGATTACTTCTCCATTAACCCCGAGTCGTCACACACACACACACGCACGCACGCACGCACTCGCTCAGACAGGCGCGAGTCCAGGGTAGATATCATCTTCATCATAATCAGTCTTTTAACGTCCGACATCGGACATAGACTTTCCCCAGAATTTGCCACACTTCTCTCTGGGCGTTGCAGAGCCAGTACTTCCTGGTCTTGTCTAGCTCGTCTCTCCATCTAATATTCTGCCGGCCTTGGTTGCACATGTGATCTCGGGGGATCCATTGGTTGTCTGCCATTCTTGCAACGGGGCCAGCCCACCGCCATTTGAGATTTTTAATGGATTCTATGATGTCCCTGATGCTTGTCTTTTCTCGGATGTACTGTGCTGTCTTGTGGTCTCTCCATGTAAGGCCCAGCATTATTCTTTCATGTGCACGTTGCATGGTTCTCAATTTCCAGCTCTGCATTTTCGATTCCAGTCGCTGTGTCTTTGTCCCCAATATGTTTGTTGTTCATGACATGTGTTTTGTTGGACTTCATGTGAAAGCCAACTCCTTTGCTGACTTCATTTAGTTCGTCTAGCATTAATTGGAAATCATGACAGTTCTTAGCAAAGAGGACGATGTCGTCAGCAAATCTGGGGTTACTTAGGTATTCTCTGTCTATTCTGATTCCTTTGTGTCTCCAATCTAGGTTTTGGAAGATCAGTTTGAGGCAGGCGGTGAAAAGTTTTTGTGAGTTGGTAGAACCTTGTCTCACCCCTTTTCCAAGTTGAAAGTGTTCAGAGTCTTCATGTAGCCTGATGAAGGAACTACGGTGCTCTGACATATACGAGGTGTACACCTTGTTGTATTATTGTGTCAGTGACTTTCCACTGAGTCAAAAGCTTTTTTAAAGTCAACTAATGCTACAGTTTGTGGCATTTTATATTCTGCTGTTTTCCCTTTTAGTTGGCTTAGATTGTCGATGGTTGAGTAGCTTTTTCCTGAAACCAGCTTGTTCCTGTGGTTGGTTTTAATTTAGTGGATCTGTGATTCAATTGGTGAAGAGTCGATAGATGCAGCTGAGTAGGCTTTTTGGTCTGTAGTTGTTAAGGATCTTCCATATTTCTTTTTTTGAATAACAGTATCTTGATTGCTGTGTTCCAATCTTCTGTGACTTTAATTTGTTGAGGACATAAGTTGGAAAGAATGGCTAGTTTCTTCGTGATTACCTTTTCAGTTTTTTTAGTAGGTCGGTGCCGATGTTATCGGGTCTAGGGGCCTTCACTTTCTTTGTTTTTTTGATGGCTTGCTTCACTTCCAGTGGAGTAAGTTCTGGGAAATCCTCGAATTACTCTTGGCTTGTGTTTCCTGTTCATTTTTCTGTTACTTCTCTTTGGTGGAATAGGATTTTTTGTAAAATTCCTAGGCATGCCCGACAATTTGTCCCCTATCGGTTGCCAGGTCTGCATTTGCTTTGAGCACACTACTTATTTACTTTCTTCCAGTTCAAATAGTTTTAAAGCCCCCACTTTTTTCCGATAAAAGGGTGTTAATTTGAATTTTGCATCGAATCATTCTGTTGTAACTTCCTAAATTGACTTGATTTAGGTCCTTAAGATCTTTGGAGTGTCGCTCTTGACCGCTGGGGATGTAGTCTACTTTGCTTTTGGTTTTGTGATTGGAGCTCTTCCAAGTCAACTTTCTATTGGCTTTCTTTGTGAAGAAGGTGCTCATGATTTTGGACCCGTTTGCTGTTGCTAAATTTCCAAGATCTTCACCCCTCTCGTTCTGTATTTTGTATGTGTACTTGCCGACGCAATTTCCATTATCTTGTCCCACTTGTGTATTGAAGTCCCTCATAATGTTGTTGAAAAATATTTTGGTTTCTTGCAGTATGGAATTCGAATCGTCGGTTGACTGTAGAGTGGAAGCGTAAACTAGAATGATGTTCAGTTTGTACCTCTTTGAGACCTGTACAGTGACACTGGCTACATGGTGTGAGATGGCTTTTCCGACATCATTGTCTTTGTGTTTAATATGAATAAGGAAGCCAACTCTGTTTGATTCCTTTTTTTCTTTTCTACAGTTCTATAAAAGAAATTTGCTATTTAGTTCGATCAGTTCTTCTCCAGATCTTTGATTTAATTCTTCCAGATCGGTTAGGTGCATGTCTGTGGAGAATGTCCTGACGTTGCACGTGTCAATGCATTGCACCTGGCGAATTAAGAGGTATGGAGTGGCTTAACAGTTAACGGCGAACCAGGTTCGATTTTCAGTCGTGTTTACATAATTTCACTTCGCACTAATGCACCAACGGACCAAATTGGGGAGGCATGAATGCACTTCTTCCCCTTCGGCTATGGGTAATTAGCAGGATAGACAGAGCCCTTTATATCTGTTAGGCAGTCTATCGTGGGTATGGTATTAGTAAAACTTACTTGCTACTAAAATGCGACCCTATGCTCCTCAAAGAATCTACTGGGATAAACTATGTTCAAGTCGACATTCAAGCACATTGAAATTTCATTTGATCTTCAGAGCATTTTCATAAGTAGAGGAAAAGGTGATAAGTGCATAAAGGGTCATTGCTATTATTTTACGGTTGAAGATGCAAGTTTGTTTAGCATATTTTTTAATTTGTTTTCGTGTTTTTAATTTGAGTCGTATTTTATGTAACTGAGTCATGTAGGTTGCTAATAGCTTCGACCAGATCAAACGAGGTGCGACCAAATGAATGACTGAATATAACCATCGATGAAATGGGGACGATGCAAATATTTTGTTAGAAACTATGCAAGACTGTCGTATGAATAAAAACTAGTTGAAAGTGAAAAGAGAAAGTTCCTGGATTTTGAGAGAATGAAACAAGTATCAACTCTCTCTCTCTCTCTCTCTCTCTCTCTCTCTCTCTCTCTCTCTCTCTCTCTCTCTCTCTCTCTCTGACACACACACAATATATCTATAATTTTCAACTTGGAAAAGACACTGGAGGAAGAGACCGAAAAGAGGCCTTCTTTCCACACAGATATCACATATTAAACCTGAGGAAGATCGACCGTAGAATTAATCGATCTAAACGTTGTGTCAATATCAAAGATGGGAAGAAGAGATTGGTATGCTGATGGTTATAGGCAATGAGATTGCGCCTATATTTGATAGAAATCTTTGGACCGTTCCAAAAGTCTTCGAGGTTGGGTGAAAACATGCAAAAAACAAAAAAATAAATCTTTGTTTTCATTAGCAAAAATACTGGAGAAAATAGCAGAAGTTGAGACTCATGTATATCCCAAAGTTGAGACCACGAAAATACTCAGCCAAATGTTATTCTGCTTGTTCCTACCAGCGTTCGAATTACGCTTTCAGTGATAACATAAAGAAAAGGTTAGGTAATTTAATGCGAGGTAGAAAAAGAGAGGTCAGGAAAAAAATTAGTTAGTTTGATAAGATGGTAAGGAGGGTGGGAAATCGGTAGTCAAGTAGTTTACTGAGGAGTTGGAAAATTTTCGCAAATGAAACTAATCCATGTTTGTATAACATTTAGATGAAATTATAGACGGATGATGACTATTGGAAAGGATGAGGGAGATAATAAGATACAGGCAAAAAGTGAGAGAAAAACAGAGTCATGAGGTAATGGATAATCTTAGCTGTCAATCACCGTTGAATATTCCTAAGATTCTATGAAGCATTCCGGAAGCCTACGAGATTAGGAAATCCTATGCAAAACGGAAACCCTATTTTCATTGGCGAAAATAGGGAAAAAAGTTATGGGAGATGAAGATAATCCCAGGCAGTGTTGGATTCAGTAGCAGAAGTAGCATATTATGCGGCTCCGAAATTCAAAGAGTTCCTCGCTCAATGCTAGCCATCAATTTCGACTCAGTGCTTTATTGCTGCTATATGTTACACATGATATTTTCCATTTCATCGAGGATTATAATAATAACTGGACCAACCACATCTTGAAAGGTCGCACAAGCAATTAAAAAGCGATGTAATCGTGGATAAATCGTGTCAATCATTTCCTGTTTCTGGTTCCCACTGGACGATTCGAACGAAAGGATTTCAAAAGCCACATCCAAGGACGCCGTCTTTTATGAAGTTGTCACGTGATTTTGTTTGATTGAAACGAGTCTGAAGCGTCGTGCGAAGAGAAATCAAACAAAAACTCTTTAGAATGCAAAAAGGACAATTAACTCAACTGAGAAGATACAAATAATACATATTGTAATTATTATCATTATGTTTATGAGGCGAATCCACTTGCTTTTTCCCACCCGTTGACCAAGTAACTTTGAAAACAAATCAGATTTTTATTTAGTAACCCATTCACTGCCAATTACTGGAATTTTAGTGATTGCAGTTCTATGGCTCAACTGCGAATGGCGAAAATTTTCGTCTGAGCCACAATGGACCTTGGCACTCAAAGAAACGGACGCCCTTCCCTGTTTGTTTTTGTGTTTCTCTGATCGTAACTTCAAGTGGAATGGTCCATTGTTTACAGAGAGAAGAAAGTGTTCAGCCTATTTCGCTCCATCCTGAATAATAAAAGTTACCACTGCATTTAGAACACTGAGCTGATCCCTCCGCAGTTAATGGGTTAATAATCGTTAAGAAAATCTGCTTTGTTCCAGTTCCGTTGCAGAAGTGAACACAATGAATCAAAACTTTTCTTTAGAAATATTGAATATATTTTGCTGCATACAACGGAGCATTTCTAGTAGTGAATGGCACAGGATGAATGGGTTCTCAGAGTTGATAGAATTCTTTTGGTGATTTCTGACCCCTGAGGAAAAAACAACGAAATTTTGCGCCAGGATCACAGGTATAATAATTCTGAATTATGTTTTACCTCATTACATCGCAAATTATGTTAGAAAAAGGAATATATTAGGAAAACGAGATGATTACAAACTTGAGTGTTATGATAGCTTACAGGAAGGACACAGTCGTCGTCCTGTGATTGTTGTCTTTTTTTCAGTCAGTTCTGTCTTTGATGGCCAACGGGAGAGTGCCTCTTCTGATGCAATCGTTGGCAAAAGTAAGAAGTGGAGAAGAGATAACATCACGCCTCTTATATCAAAAGAAGCCCATCTCAAAAGGCACATATAAAAAGAATATTATGAATATCATTTGGAAGTTATCAAAAAATTGCCTAAATTTGAAACTGAAAACTTGTTTCCATTATTTGATCTTTTCTTCTGTTCGGGTCAAAACGCCCCTAATGGCAAGTTAAACAAAAACAATCCCAACACATCTCCACGGACAAAAGAATAGAGTAAAATGAAATTAATCAAAGAAATTTAACACAGATCCAATAAATACAAATACATATATTTCTTTTCAACTCCGTCGACAGAAGTAAAAATGTCAACGTAGTAAAACAGAGAACATCTTACATTTAAAAGAACATCAAAATAATCTACTCTGATGATGAACAATGTGATTTGTTTTGGCTTGCTAGTTGCAACACTGGACACTGAGGAGAAAAGTTTAAAGATTTATGAAAAAATGTTTCCTGTCAACCGTTTTGAACGATGCATAATTCCTGGGGAATGAAGTCGGTATTTTTTTTTGTCTGATAAAAAAAAAAATCAATTCAAATATTTCCTTTAATTCTTCCTTTTCATTGGATCACCGAGTATAAATAGTCTGATACCAATCCATGTTTGGTTACAATACTTATATAATGATTGATGGGATTTCTCTTGGTTTACTGTTCGTTACAATTTCATAAAAATTGAAATTTATCTGTGAATTTTCTCACAGGTACTGATAGAAATATATATTTTTGTCTTAATGTTATTTTGTGACTGCTTAAGATTATTCTAGTTTTTCCTAATAGAATTTCTTTATCTAGAGATTTGAACATTTTTTAATATAGGAAGTGAGGGACCATTTCCTGAGTCTTTTTTGAATCTCCGAATAAATCAAATTATGTTTTTAAATCAATAAGATTTTTTCATTACACTGCTTTGGCACTGCATATATATATATATATATATATATATATATATATATATATATATATATATGTATATATATATATATATATATATATATATATATATATATATATATATATACATACATATATATATATACATATATATATATATATATATATATACATACATATATATATATATATACATACATATATATATATACATACATATATATATATATACATACATATATATATATATACATACATATATATATATATACATACATATATATATATATACATACATATATATATATATATATACATACATATATATATATACATACATATATATATATACATACACATATATATATATACATACATATATATATATATACATACATATATATATATATATATATATATATATATATATATATATATATATATATATATATATATACATATATATATATATAGAGAGAGAGAGAGAGAGTGTGTGTGTCTAGAAAGCTTTACAGCATTGAACACTAAATATTAAAAAAAAAATTTCAATAGATTTTCGGGGATCACTGCAGTCACCCATTTCCTATATCTGTCAATTAGATTTATGTAATTTTCCAAACTGTTTTTTTTCCTTTGTTTTCGTTATACTTTGTAATTATCGTATAATGTATGTGTAGACATTTTTAACATTACGCCCTCCCTTTTTCAACATTGCACATTTTGGGGTACAAGAGCTTTACTTTTGTTTAGCGCTAAACTCATCTTTATTAACTTCAACCCCCTATTGCCCCCACTTTGAAATATCAAGCCCCGTTTTATCAACATTAGCCACAACTTTTCACATCACGAATCACTCTTCTAACTCTTTTAACAGAGTAATGAAAGAGTGTTATCAAATAACTTTTTGAAAATACATAAAACTAATTTACATCTATTTTATTCATACAATAATTCATATCGCCCGTTCGAACAGGTATTTAATCTAGTGAAAAGAAAAACTCATTGAATGTAAGTAAGTCTTTTCAAAATTAAAGACAAGACTGTAGTTTCGTTAACGGGGAAGGGATATATTTGTAAGGGAAATAATCGAGTGAAATTAAAACTGAGTTATTTCCCTTACATCATTCCTATTCCGTTGAAATGTGGCTGACGCTGGGACGTTTTGCAGAAAGTTTGCAACAGAGATGAAAGAAAGACAAAAAAAAAAGTCTTTGAATACAACACAAAAGAAGAGTCTTGTTCTGCTTATAACTTATAACTCTTCATTTACTCACGGGTTGTCTCTTACACATTCTCTGTCTACCTCTCTTGCCTTCCGAAGTCTCATGAATATCCAACACACGCGCATGGACAAAACGCAATTATTATTTTTTTTAAATGTACTTAGAGATATTTCATTGATAAACATAGGCATTTCTGTAGCTTGTTGATGCCCCATTTTTAAAAAAAAGCGCTATTAGAATTTGAAGAAATGTTATCAAGTTTGTTTGTTTTTTTTTGTTTTTGCCCAAGTCCAAATATTTCTTTATGGAAAGAAAACAAATTTCAAATGAAGAATCAAGATCTCAATGTCAATATTAAGTTTTAAACAGCGGAATCGGCATTTCACCGCTATTTGGGATTATACTTAATTCTTTTGAATTCCAAGTCTGTAATTGAAAAAATACTTTTTAAAAAAAGGTATTATTCTAATGATTTTCCAAAAATTAGAAATAGATACTTTCATCCTTACTTATCATCTTCGTGAATAGACAACGAACTACAAATGCCCTCTGGCGTAGAGGGGGTAACCTTGGATCCAAATGTCAAAGATTCTCCAATGAAGTAAAAGATGAATTAACAAAAATCAGCTGGTGCAATGATAGGTAACAATTACGGAAGCAATACTTGTAACGATTGCGATCATTTTGTACCATGTAGTTTTATTTTTGGTAAAGACAGAACACGTGTCTCTCATTTCACATAATTAACACGTCATGAAAATTACGATATTGAAAGAGCTTCAGGAATCTACTTTCAGCTGCATGTAGGGACGATAACTCGTCTATCTCTTCGTGTTATTTGAGGTTGTACAAAATCCTCGTTTTGTGCTGATATTCTTTCGACATTCATTACATTGCTGTAGCTGTGGACGATGGTCGACAACTGGTGCATCATCTAACGGAATCATATTCTCATATTCCATGTCTGGCTCAACAACAACGTATTCATTGGTTTATAATATAAATAAGAAACTTTTCTCGGTGTCTTCTTGGTATGGACGTGGATACTCAAGTTTATCAAGTACCTTCCTCAACATTATCCCATTTGAAGTCAAAATGTACGCGTAATGGGTCGCCAGGTTCGAGTTCAGGCAGTTCACGAGCTGAGATGACCACTGGGTTATTCCGTTTATATCGATGATGATGATTCATAAGAGACACAGAAGGGCAGAGGTTTTGACCTTTCAATCTAGTGGAAGAAAGGCAAAAAGAGCCAGGTACGAATCTTGGTTGCCTTTTATTGCTTTCTTCAAAGTACGCTTCATCGTCTGTACAGTGCATTCAATAAGATTAGATTGTGGATATAAAGCAGTAGACTTATACTGAAAGTCCTAATTCTTGGCAAATGTTTTAAATGCATCAGATTCTAATTCTGTATCACTGTCACTTATTACTTTCCAGGAAATGACGAATTTTACAAATATGATTTTAAGGCGCCCAATAACAGTGGATGATTCTTTTTCTGGGAAGAGACCGTCGAAAAAACCCTTAACGATATAGTCAACAACCATCACATAAGGATTTTGGTAGAAGTCGAATCTGTTCAGACCGACTTTGTCGATGGTGTCTCAGTAAGATCATGTGGTTTTAACAGTTCAGCAGGTTGCTTATTGTATTCGCCGAGGCATGTATCACAAATACTTATCATATCCTCAATTTTAGCAGTAATACCAGGCCAGTAAACAGGCTCTTTAGCAAAGGCGAGGCACTTAACAATACCATAATGTCCAGAATGGATTAAATTTCGGATTTCGGTTTTCAGATTACAAGGAACGATGATACAGTTTCTTTTTAAGTGTCGTCCATTCAGAAAGGAAATGTCCTCTCTTACATTGTAAAATGGTTTTGCAGAAGGTTCAATGCTTCACTTTTCTGGCCAGATATTCAAGGAGTATTTGGCCAACAATGGCAGTGTCTCGTAAGTTGTTATCAGTATTGCCAAGTTTGTTGTCACCCATGAACAGTTCTTCCTCAACAATTAGGAATACATAGGCTTCCATTTCTCCAGTAGAAAGCTCGGGTTAATAATCATCAAGTATGCGTGTGACAATGCATCGGACACAACTGAATCTTTAACCGGGATGTAATTAAGAATAAAGTCATAGCGCTGCAATCCCAAAAAGAACCACTGAATTCGCACAATTGTGTAATTGACTTTTTTGAATATTGAAAGTAGGGGTTTATGATATTTTCCAACCTCAAATTCATGTCTGTAAAAAGAAATCGTGGACTCATTGAAAACCAAACAAATCACTAAGAGCCTCACGTTCTAAAAGACAATAATGTTGCTCCGCTGGGGTAATGGCACTCGATGCGTATGTTACAGGTTATCAACCATTCCCATCCTTTTGATTGAGAATCGCCCCTCATCCAAAATTTACTTCTACTTGACGCACAGCGGGAGTAAGAACAATTCGCAAAGTTTTCATTATGGTTACATTCTTTACAACGCTTATTGTATGCTGGACATTGACTTTGCAGATGAGAACTGGTACAAAATTTACAAGAATGGATTCGACACTTCCTGCCACGTTGTTGGTCGTGTTTAAGCACATCACAATCCAATTTAGCAGAGTCTCCCGATGCTGTTTTGCTGAAATGTCAGCTTCAGAGGTCGCTGAACTTGCAGGTGATTTTGCTTGTTTTTTTTGTTTCCTCTACAAATTGATCGACTTGAACTGCTTCAGTGAAATCCGATTCTCTAAGCAGACGTTCTCTAAGGCGAACACTAGTTATATCTTCAATGAAAATGTTTCTAATCAAAGAATCATATATGTCTCGAGATTCACAGTCGGCAAAGTTCTGTAACATAATTATCAAATCTTTCAGAGTCAGATTGTTGGCAAGTGAAAATTCTCCGAAAAGTTACCACCTTTCTAGTTTGACAGTATTTATCAAATTTTTCATATTAGTCACGTTGTGCTTACGAGCATCATTATCGAACCTAAACGACTCTTTACAGGGTCAAATTTATGAAAAATCTATGGTTGTAAAGAATTTAGTCCAATAAACTCAACTTCATATTTTTTTTTCATCTCTCTCCTTGATAGCATAATGAAATATTTATTTTTGAAGCGTGATTTGTGCTCTCCTTCCTTAAGTGTGTTACGCTAAATCATTCCTATTTATGTTTTCTGATTCGATCACCCTGCACCCGGGAAAACTAAAGGTCGGTACCAATGATTTTACATAAAATATTGTGTATCCCTCGATATATGTTCGGACATACGTGCAGGTGTAGATATCTATGGGCCATCATGGGATACTCAGATTTTATATAAATCAATTTTGAAAACTGTTTAAATAACTCATGGCAAATCGAACATTTCAAAGGGAATCTCACCATAGGTGTGTCAAGGGTGAAATAGTCTTATGGAAACCATCTCTCTTTAAGCTTGTTTGAAATCAGAGTTGTCTATCTCCTAAACTCGTTGCAAATCATGGCTAGAAAGTCCAGTCCATTATACCATTCACCCATATCTGAGGAAGGGTAAAAGAGGCAGAGGCCTTTCGCAAGGGTGTTAGTGCGAACCAAGCACAAACTGTCTCAGGCAAAGTTTGAACTTGGCTCACTGTTTATATTGAAAGAAAAAACAGTGATAGGCAATTGGCCAATCGCCATGAACTTGACTCTTTGAAAGTATCCTTGTATCTTTGCTTTGTTTTACTTTTATTTTTATGTTTGGGAAATATTGAAGATAAAAAAGAAAATATAGGGCAATATAACGTTTTTAACATTTTGTAAGTACAATGCAATCGTCTAAAACATGATCTACATTTCTTTTTGCAACATTGCATTAAAAACGAGCGAATAATGGCGGAGTTGAAACGCCGACCGTTGGCAGTTGGGGCCAACTATAGCAACCGGCTTCTGAGAAGCCATTAATAGACTTAATGGAAATGAGCAGGCCATCTTGCAGACAACCTATGGACCTCACAATTTACATGGATATCTAGAGATCATGGTTGAAATTGTAGTCGTCAAAAGGTAAGATAGAGTAAAGATCACAGAATGTTCAGAACTTTTTTGCACCGTCACACTCAAAAGCAAAAAAAAATGTTAGACAATTGGGAAGACCTGTTTGACCACAGACTTCAAATGGTTGCTGCTGCTGCTGCTGCTGCTGCTGCAGATGATGATGATGATGATGATAATGATGATGATGATGATGATGATTGGCAAAATAGAGGAAACAAAAATTAGCAGGCAAGGAAAATGATAGCTGCAGCGGGAAATCCATATAAAAAGTATGGGAAGATGGAATTTAATGAAATTGAAATTTGTGTTTCTATGGAAACGGCGAACGTGTGAAAGTGTCAACTCGACAAACAGAATCTTTTCACATCGTCGATTTTGCTTTTTGTACAAAATTGGCAGTTCTTTTAGATAAAATTCATTTCTCCAAAAATGGATTTACATTCACAAAAGAGTTTTCTTTCACCCTGACCTCGTTCTCTGTCTCTCTGTCTCTGTTTCTGTCTGTCTGTCTCTCACTCTATCTATCTATCTATCTATCTATCTATCTATATATATATATATATATATATATATATATATATATATATATATATATATATATATATATATATATATAAAGTGCCCTGGCAATGTGGAAGCTTCGTTGAAAAATCAATATTCGATACGCCATGCTACATTGCATGACTTGAACAGAAATGATTCTGGAAGACTTCATTAAGTAACCTGTGCCCACAAACTCCCCAGATCTCAATTCAGCACTTATGGAGTAGGTTGGATCAACATATTTGCCCCATAGAACCTCCTCTACGCAACAGTTGAAGGGTTTATTGTTATTCTCTCGTCTCATCTTATATATATATATATATATATATATATATATATATATATATATATATATATATATATATATATATATATATATATTCTGAAAGAAAACCTTTTTATCAACGTTGTCTTAAAATGTCTTTAAAAAGATCCGTGGATTGATAGCTATCACATAGGGTGAGTAATTGTTGATTGATCCATTTTAAAGTTTATTCATTCCTCATCATCATCATCAGTCTTTTAGCGTCCGTCGTTGGACATAGACTTTCCCCAGGATTTGCCACACTTCCCTATCATGGGTTTCGCGGAGCCAGTACTTCCTGAACCTGTCTAGCTCGTCTCTCCATCTAACATTTTGCCGGCTTCGGTTGCGCATGTGGTCTCGGGGGATCCATGTCGTGAGTCGCGATGTCCATCGATTGTCTGCTATTCTTGCAACATGGCCAGCCAATTTTAATGGATTCTATGATGTCCCTAAGTCTTGTCTTTTCTCGGATGTACTGTGCTGTCTTGTGGTCTCTCCATCTGAGCCCTAGCATTATTCTCCCATGTGCACGTTGCATGGTTCTCAATTTGCGGGTCTATCTCTTGGTTAGGTTCCATGTTTCAGCTCCATAAGTGACTATTGGGAGGATGCATTGGTTATACACCCTCCTCTTTAGGATTAATGGGATTTTCTTATACATCCTAACGGACAAAAACGATATATTCTTCTGTCTACCCTTCCACAAAAGAAAAAAAACAGACTGAGAAATTTCAAAGATATTATTCGGGTGCGCAGATATCTGCAATTCAGTGGAGATAATTGGCCATTTATTTGCTACTTTCCTAATCTATTACAGACTCCACCACTATATTAAATTTAAATCTATTCAGAATTTTTCGAGAAATCGTATGGACAGAGAACTTCAGGAGATATTTTGTGGTTGCTGAGTATTAGCGAGGACTTAGGGGAGATAATCCATGATGGATCAGCTCTAAAAAATTTCTGGCATCTCCCATGGCTTATCGCCCTTCTTTTCTACCTACTCCACCGTTGTTCCCGTTTTTCTATCCACACGATATTCTTAAAAGTTCTTAATGACTTTTTATAAAATTTTGTGGAAGCAATGGCAGTAGATGAGCACAATTATCCTCCCTACATCGTAGCTATCTCCAAAAGTCCTCAAATTTCAAAGAAATTTTGTATTAGAGTGGGAAATAGATTACAAGGATGTCATGAAATTTTGTAGCATTGCAGGATTATCTCCTCAAATTTTCCGTCTGTCCACTCGATATCTTCTCAATCAATAGAATTTGAATTTTATGTAAGAGTCGACATTAAATCGGATCGGATGGAGCAGATCTATGCACAATTACCCGCCCAATATTGTAGCTATTAGTTCACACCAAACAATATCTTCAAAATTTCTCAGTCTGTCAATACAAAATCTCCAAAAGTCTTTGATGAGTTCCTATGCAATTTTGTGGAAGGGTAGGAAAGAGACACCGAGAAGAGTCAGGAAATTTCGGAGTTTGTCCTTGCACAATTATCTCCAACGTTGTAGCTAAGTTTCTGCACACAATAGCTTCAAAGGTTATCTGGCTGTCCACCCAGTATCGCCAGAAGGTCTCAACGGATCTCAATGAAAGTCTGAGGGAGGCTCCAGAACAAATTATAAAATTTCAGAGCAGGTCTATCCACAGTTACTTCCCCTATTATGGTTATCTGTTCACACAGATATTCCATTTTCGAACAAGTCTTCATGACCTTTGATTGTAAATATCTCGAAAGGGCTTGCCCTGAGGCATAAAAAGCCACAATATGACCCCCCCCCCCTTTCGTCTCGACAATGTATTATGCAGCTTTTCCAGTATTGGGTCCCACAGCGAAAATCTACCATTATGAAAAATTATGCTAAAAATTGCAAGTGATCTGGAATGTTTACTCAAGATATTCTCACTCACTGAAGGTCCCTTTAGCATGCCCAATGGCTTTCGTCAGTTGATTCAAATTCCTAACAGGCTCGATTACTTCACCGGGCCTAAAAGACAAACGAGGGTGAGTAAATGGAAATCAAAGTTTCAATTTTTTTCCTAAATCTACAATCATTGAATTTAGTCTTTGAATCCAAATTCAGATTTGTAACTTTTTCTCTGTTTTGCGTAGCAGTGTGTGTGTGTGTGTGTGTGTGTGTGTGTGCGTGTGTGTTTGTGTGTGTGTGTGTGTGTTTGTGTGTGTGTGTGTGAGAAAAACCCGTCGGACGAGTGACATTTTCAATTTTAGAAAACCGTTTTTTTATCAAATTTTCTGCTCGAGAGATTTTTGTTTACAGTTCAAATAGAAGAAACGAAATTGCTTTAAGCCAGACGCACAGATAGACAATCTCCAAGAAGTGGGCGAGGAATTCTTCACGTGACACCATCACGTTGCACCCCGAGATACTTGCCTGTTTTCTTTCATCTCTTCCACTAATAATAACTATAACTTTTTTTTTTGTTAATGTTATTATTTTTTGTAATCTATCTAAAATAAAAGTCTGATTTTGTTTATCTGTTTGTGACCTCTAAGCAGCCAAACATTGAAATTCAAAGAAAAATCTTGTGTTTGGTCTAAATTCGTGCACACCTCTGTCTATTTCATGATGGACAATTTACAAAGGGAGGTAACCATTGAAAACTGATTATAGAGTATTCTCCCTTATTCATCCAATTGCAAATAAATAAATAAATCCTTGTTCATTCTGATTACATTAGCTTACTTAAATTTTCCGTCAAAAGGTGACCCAACGAGTAATAAAGTTGTCTAATTATTAGTAGTATCATTCATTTTACTCAGAACTTTTTTTTAAATGACAGCAAATCAACCAGTGAATTTACATCTTTTTTAGAGAACAGAACCATTTTCATTTGTCTTTTACATTGCATCGCATTGAAAATGAATATTTAAAATCTGTTTCTGCATAAACTTTTCGGATCAAATCATCATCATCATCATCCTTAATATTGTTTCTAATCAACAATCATGTTTTGTCATGATTTCTTTTATCATATTAGTATCATGATTTTTATGAAATTGTATACTAAAAATTGTTTGCAAATCATCATTACTCTCTCTTGTTTGGTGATCATTCCTATGGACTTCTTGTGAAATATACAGGGCCTCATTGCTGTTTCATGAACAGTGTATTTTGTAGGATGAAGCTGCTAGCCCTTCATCAAAACTCTATTTTTTTATCTTAGTAATCTTCTCTTAAATGGACTGTCTTACGAAGCCTATTAGAACTCAAACTGTCTTATTATTTACCCATAACTGTGTGGGGGAGTAGATTCATGACTTTCCAAAGGACATTACTGCAAATTGAACGCTAACAGCCTCGACCGAAAACTAAACTCGATTCGTTAATTTCCGTACCGGTAACCGTTAGTTCACTCCACACCTTCACATATCATAATATTTGGCATATTCTTCCTACTGGTTTCTGTTTTCGAAAGAATCTCACATCCTGCGTCAAGAGGAACTGAAGGGAAAAACAGTTAAGAATGTTTTTACACATTTTCAACATAATCTTCTTTGTTAATGTATTCAATCCAGCGATAGACCAAATATTGTACAATGTAAAATTTCAGATAAAAATTCAGCATTCATATATGTGAGTGTGTATACACACACACACACACACACACATATATATATATATATATATACATATATACATTAGTATGTATGTGCGTATATATATATATATATATATATATATATATATATATATATATGTGTGTGTGTGTGTGTGTCTGCGTGTATGGTTGTGTATTCAAATGTGTGTGCATGTGTTAGTGTATAAAAAGGATGTATACTTGTATAAAAGGATGTATCTCGTCATCTGCATATTTTTGTGTAGGGAAGATATGTGTATTGGTGTGCGTGTACGTTTGTGTGTCTCAGTGAGTGTGTTATATTCTTGTGGATATGTTGAGATGGAAAGTGCAAACCTGCATCAATTGTGGTTGTGGGGTCGTCGGAAATTGATATTTTATTGTTTAGCTATTAATCTGACATGGTGTTTTGAAATATTGTTAAGTCCTGGACGTTGTTGTATGATGTTGTATATCACGATCATTGCAGATTCAAGGTTCAAGTGATACTTTTTGGAGTGGATGTATTTGAATATCTTGGTTTGCTTGAGATCGACATTGTGCCCTTTTCATTGGGATGAATGACTAATACGTTCGGTTAGGACCTGTCGGTGCTTTTTTTCCCAATGATCTGGATGTTTCTCCAAGACATGATTTCGAACAGGGTATTTAATATATACCTTCCTGGAACATCGTGCTACTTTGTAGAGTATTTGTTTGGTGGCTGTGCGTGTATGAATTTGTATGAATCGATATGAGTAATGTTGTATTGTGAATGTGTTTTCTATGTATTTCTCTTCATCAGCCTGGAACTGTGAACTGCATATTCGTAGGGCCTTTTGGTAGAAACCTATGATTAAGCCCAATTTATTCATAATGCGTTTGTGCAAGTAGAGCTTGATGCAGTCATTTGTATTTGTTGGTTCTCTATAAACACAGCGTATTAGGCTAGTGTTCATCCTACAGAATAAGATGGGGGGGAGCGTGTTATTAGATTCTACTACATGAGAATTCGATTGGGGGTTCTTTTTTGTTGACTCTGTTTGCTGTATCAGGTAAGTTAGTGTCTTGTTGGTGGAGCAAAGCGAAGTCAATGTACCAAAAATATTTTGCTTCTTTGGGAAAGACGTACTTGGAAGAGCCCGAGTCCATGAAAACCAGAAAGAGGTAGACTAGAGTTCCTCTGGTTGACGGACTCATGGGTAACCAGAATTTATGTAAAAATTCGTTGTTGAATGTAGTTTTGGCTCGTGCATAGAGTACATGTTTGTATGGTTTTGTGTGTTTGAAATATATCCTGCCCTACACGATATACAGTCCATGACACACACACACTTTTCGCACACAATGATGTACAGATGATGATTCATACATGTATATGCAATTTTTACACGCTGAATGAATCAATAATACATATTGGTACACACGTGTACACGCATATATCCACACGTATACACAGTAACACCCACACATGACATAATTATCTTAAACAATCTATCCAAATCAATTAACATACACTCCTACATGTACATACATAAAATTATCATGACACCCACTACACACACATGCATACACAGGTTTCAAGTAGAATTACATGTACATGCACGGACACATGTAATCCTCCTCCAGAGACACATTCATATATGTACTCACACACACGCAAACCCAAGAATGCTCTTAACTACTCCTTTCTCCAGTTCCCTCCTTAACATTGACATATCTTGGTCTTCCCATACCACTAGATATATAAGAAGGTGCTATTATTTTAACCATTCTTAGTTTGACGATGCTGGCTCTAGTGATATTATCATCACAAATATGAATGAATAGATATTCGTATTTACACTCGGTTTTCAGATTGTCTTTTTTTCACGTTAGCGTCAGATGCTTTACATCGTTTTACACCACACCCCACACCCACAATTTTATATATATATATATATGTATAGATAGATAGATAGATAGAGAGAGAGAGAGAGAGAGAGAGAGAGAGAGAGAGAGAGACATAGTACACGAGGATTAGAAGTGGGAAAGTTATTAAATTAAGGGGTAAAATCGATTTTGGCAATTTCTGATTTTATTGATTTCGAAAGACAAAAATAAATTTGTAGAAACTAAAAAGATGCGCGGCATTTTGTATCTGTTTGAAGTCTTCAATCGGACAGAAACCAATGAAATTTATTGATCTCATGCCTTTGAGCAATTCTATTTGTTAAAGAAACTCAACAGTGAAAATGAACGCTTTTCAGTTGATGTTTCGAAGTATTTTTCTTCATCTCTATCATATTTGCTGAAATCACCAACCTAAGCATGAAATAAAAGACTCCTCTAGAAAGTTGGCAATTCCCTGTGGAGACTGATTTCCAGGCAACCAGGATGAATAAAGTCTCTCTTATATTTCACCAACGGCGTACACCAACGATACTGAACGTTGGGCACAATACATGAGGGTGCGAAGAGCTAAAAACACTCCACGGCTATTATTATTATTATTATTATTATTATTATTATTATTATTATTATTATTATTATTATTATTAGGAATCTCACACCAGTTGCCTGGTGGTAACCGCTGGAGTTTGAGTGACAGCAAGTCTCCTCAAGTCTCCAGCCCTCCTCTCCTCGTACTCATAGATCGCAGTAATTCTGCGATTTACAGTTTCACACCGGTTGCCCAGTGGTTATCGCTGAAGGCTGAGTGACAATAAGTCTCCCCAGGTCTTCAGCTAACGTCTCCTCTCTCTTTCGCATATCATGACAGAGCTACGATTCGTTGCAGTCCTTATATCTCTAGCACCTTCCTCAGTATCCGTCCAGTGCCCAGCAGTGCTGTGGTCTGTACGGTCTCTATCCTCCCCCTAATCCCGATCTCCTCCAGTCTCTCCCTCAGCGTTTTGGGGGCAGTTCCTAGTGCTCCCACTATGACCGGTACTACCCTGGTTTTCATGTTCCACATTTTCTTTAACTCCCTTGCTAGGTCCTGGTATTTTTCCCTTTTCTCACCCTCCTTCTTTTTTACTCTATGGTCTGCAGGTACAGCAACGTCTACTATTTGGCAGGCCCTCCTTTTTTTGTCTACTATTACTAAGTCTGGCCTTCTTGCCTGGATGAGGTGGTCAGTTTGGATGTCGAAGTCCCACAGTAGTTTGTGGTTGTCATTCTCCAAAACTGCCTCTGGCTTGTGCTGATACCACTTTTCCCCATGGTTGAATCCCATTTGTTTACTTAGTTCCCAGTGTATCATCGTTGCTACTCTATCGTGTCTATGCTTATACTCCTTCTGGGCGAGTTGGCTACATTCACTAGTTATTATTATTATTATTATTATTATTTGCAATCTCACACCAGTTGCCTGGTGGTAACTGCTGGAGTTTGAGTGACAGCAAGTCTCCTCAAGTCTGCAGCCCTCCTCTCCTAGTACTCATAGGTTGCAGTAATACTGCGATTCACAGTTTCACACCGGTTGCCCAGTGGTCATCGCTGAAGGCTGAGTGACAATAAGTCGCCTCAGGTCTTCAGCTAACGTCTCCTCTCTCTTTCGCCTATCATGTCAGTGCTACAATTTGAGTTTCCGCTTTCATTTCCCTTCCTCTGTTGGGTCCCTATTGACAGTTAGTGTTGCAGTCCTTATATTTCTAGCACTTTCCTCAGTATCCGTGCAGTTCCCAGTAGTGCTGTGGTCTGTACAGTCTCAATCCTTCCCCTAATCCTGATCTCCTCCAGTCTCACCCTCAGCGTTTTGGGGACAGTTCCTAGTGCGCCTACTATGACCGGTACTACCCGGGCTTTCATGTTCCACATCTTCCTCAATTCTCTTGCTAGGTCCTGGTATTTTCCCCGTTTTTCACTCTCCTTCCTCTTTACTCTATGGTCTGCAGGTACAGCCACGTCTACTATTTGGCAGGTCTTCCCTTTTTTGTCTACAATTACTAAGTCCGGTCTTCTTGCCTGGATGAGGTGGTCAGTTTGGATGTCAATTATTATTATTATTATTATTATTATTATTATTATTATTATTATTATTATTATTATTATTATCCTTTTAGCGTTGGGCGTACACCCTCCCCAAAATTCGCCAGACCAATCAGCGTTGTATTAAAGCTCAACTGATATATTCCCGGACAACGAATCTCTATGAAACCTGCAAAAGAAAAAGAAATCAAGCGGAGAATCACCTTAGGATGAAAAGCGTTCGGCAGAGCAATAAACCAATGCATCCTCCCCGATAGTCACTTATGGAGCTAAACCATGGAACTTAACCAAGAGACAGACCTGCAAACTGAGATGCACACAACGCGTGCATGAGAGAATCATGCTCAACCTCTCATGGAGAGATCGCAAGATAATACAATTCAGGAAGAAAATGGTGGTCCGAGACATCGGAGAATCTATTTGAAAACTTAAATGGCAATGGGCTGGTTATGTTGCGAGAATGACAGACAACCGATGGACATCACAATTCACAGCATGGATACCCAGAAATAACATGCGAAATCGAGGCCGACAAAAAACAAGATGGAGAAATTAACTAGACAAATACAGAAAATACTGGCTCTGCGACGCCCATGATAGAGAAATATGGTGGATCCTGGGGAAGGTCTATATCCAACGACAGACATTAAAAGACTGGAAATGATGATGATGATGATGATGATGATATATTCTTAATAATACAATACTATCAATTCCTATCTGAATTTTCTGAATGAGGGATCACCATGTAGAGATTTACCGCTCTGTTGTCCTCATCTAGGTTCATCTTTTGGATACAACGGTTCAGCAGTTGCACCCTGTGACCCCCTTCATTCATGGACATAACCAGTCAGGTGTGTGTATGTATAAACGTACACAATGCATATATATGATAATACATTAAAAAAAAAGGTGAATACACACACATACATGCATTATATGTATACAGATTCAAATCTTATGTACGTATTGTGAAAAGGAAAAAAAAGAAAAAATATAATTTAGAGTTACCTTCCTTGCAACTATAGACAAACTATCCCACTCGATAAAAAACAAATAGGAATTAACTCTCGTTCTCACCATTTCTAAGAACAACGGAAAAGAAAGGGAAAAGTTAACTGCCCCTCCTTATTCCAATATGGAGACTGTTACGGTTGGTATTTTTATTAGGTCTAATGGACCTCTTAAAAACGTTTCTGGGATACAGACATTGACCTGATTATGACAACAAAATGGCCAGTAATATGTAAAAATACATTGGAATGAAGACATCCCATTGCTACGCTTCGATGGGGGCATCTCGTCGTAGCATTCCAAATCTTCCCCAGTCACGACCCAAGCATCAAGAAGGCTGTAGGGTACAACGGCCGAAACGTTGTATTTAATAGATGAGCCGATATTGAGATAACAGGTCGAAAAAAGACACTACATATTGATACCTAACTACACAAGACTATTAATAACTAATTTGTCGTAGAATCCATAGTGACACACTTATTTCATTAAATTTGTAAAGTAAGAAAATGATGAAGTAATCGCGTTGTTACAAAATTCACCTGAAAATTATTTCAGCTGTCAAGTTGATGCATAAAGTATAAAACGTCAACAAACAATGCTACAACGGGTGCATTCTCCCAAACAAGAGCTTTGGGGCTGAAACCTAGGTGAAGATTCGAAAAAAAACAATCGAATCGTCCAGTAGGTACCCCCACTTCCACCGAAGTTTCCCTCAGGATTGTTGGCGCACGACCATTGCAATGTTACCCAGTGAAGCGAACCATTGGTTTAATTTACCCCGATTGACAAGAACGCCAGTTTGTAATTTGCCTCAATTTTCTGCTTTTTGGTAAATCAATGATCAATTAATTAATTATTTTATATGTAGAAATAACAAATTGATTTTATGTCTATTAGTAAAAACTTATATTAACATGTATGCAAGTGCAGTTTGCGTAGTTGGTAACAACGTGGATAATGGAAACGCTTAACACTAAGGGGAAAGGCATGAATCCATCTAATAGTAATAGAAATGTAAATTGGGCCATTAAGCCTTGGGAAGGTAACCAGCACGACAAGTCGGGTTTCAGTGGAGTCCGTTAAGGTGTTTTGACGCCCAATTAGTCGTCCTTCCGGTAGTCATTGCAGCCAAGCTGATGCCAGGCGTATCACTTCTCTGTTGCCCCCTGAACTACACCAGCAAGGCCGAGAAGGTAATTTGAACGACTGGGCATCCGAAGATTTCAATACGCTTTTCCCGAGGATGGGGGCAGTCCATTGTCTGTGGGGACAGAATGGAGGCCATTACATTCACATCATCGTTTACATAAAATATTCATTCTGCGCCGCCTCCCTCTCTAATAATGTATTCCCAGTTTAAAATCAAGACAACCTGTACTCAGTTCATTTCTTCAGAACATGGACCTTCAAGCAATTCTGTAATAACTTCCTAGAATAATGTAGAGTATAAGAACTTTTATCTCTACATTTATCGGACTTTTGTGCACAACATATTGGCCTTGTTACTCTACAGCCTTCAACAGTATTTCGTAAATGAAAATGCTGCCTGAGTGTCGGGACGTCAACCCCATCCGAAACATGGGGTAGAATGCCTTCATTCCACCATCTGTTTCCGGGTGTAGTCTATGAGAATCCACCTGGATATAGAAATAGCCCTGAAGATACAGACATGACAACTTATAGTGAATGCAAGAATTACACACTGCATTTCAAAAACTTTATTTTATTCACATCCTTACGCACCAACAAAATTCACAGAATTGGGAGCAAAAATATAAAAATGGAAAACGATGTTGAAACAAAACTGAACATTGAAAAGCTTGGTAAAAACACCAAAGATCTTTCGTCTAAATTCTGTCAGCTTGGAAAGTGTATTAGTTTGTTAAAAAATACATTTTGAAACATACCGGATACCTCTTGTACCCACTGTAAATCTGAGGAAGACCGTTCATTTACCGGCCGAAACGTTGTGAAATAAAAAAAGAGCAGCCACGACGAGGACAATAGTTTGAAAAAATGTATGTATGATGATAATTTCCTATCTGAAAATTCAAACAGAAAATACTAAACACTTTTCTTTAGACTTTAGAATCATGAAAAATGCAAAACTTGCACTTCTGCAGTGTGTGTTTGAGCGTGTATGCGTGCGTATGTGCGTGTGTACGCGAGAGAGAGAGAGAGAGAGAGAGGGAGTGTCTGTGTGCAGAAAAAAAAAGAGAGAAGGGTCAGACTCAATAAAATAAGACTGGATTTTCCGTCAAGAAAAAAAAACCAAACCAAACTTCACAATTTATTCCGAAAAAATAAATATTAAAAAATCGAGGAAAAGCAGTTAATACTATATTTTTAGCAAATATCAATGATCAGTTTGTTTGTATTTGTCAGTTTCTCTCGTTTTGTTGTCGAATAAAAATAGAAAAAAGAAATTCGATCTTCTTTATCGATTTATTTATTGATTTGTTTTTCAAATGATCATTCTCTTTTTGTATTAAACAAACATTTCCTCCTTTTCAAAGTTTTCTACTTTTTCCAGCAATTGTTTGTGTGTTTCTATTTTCATCGGTCATTATGTAATTGGCATAAAGTCCAACAGAGGGCGTGTCGAATGTACCATCATCATCATCATCATCATCATCATCATCATCATCATCGTTGTCGTCGTCATCACCATCATCATCATCATCATTTCGTATTTGAGCGTCATTCTGTATTTGTCCAGATCAATTATTGTTATTAGAGCTATATGGAGCCTACAACCGTAAAATCTCGCGTTAAGTAATGTTTTAGAATGATTAATTTCGAGTACTTGGGATTTTAGGAAAAATATACCTCTGAAAAGTTTGTCATGGAAAATTTGGTCTCTGAAAACACGAATGAATTTCAAGCAAAAAAATCTTTGTTAATATTATTTTTGTAATTAATCCTCTGGTTTAGATAGTGAAGTGAATAAAAGTGTTTAATTTTTAGTTTCCTCTGCTTTAAGTGGAGTGATAGAATTCAAAATAAAACTTTTAATTGATTGTTCAATTTATTAGAAGAAAGGAATATTTTTATTAAAAACAAAGAAAAATGAATATCTTATTACTGATTCATTATTATTTGATATATATATAGCGTCATCCACTGACGGTTGTAAGGTTCACCTAACTGACATGCAAAATAAACCGAGGTTTTGTCACCGGCGTATTCCATAAGGTGTTGTCTCTTCAGGGATGTGACGCTCTACCTTTCGCTTCTTTTCCAGTTTCAAGGCACTGTTTGGAAGTTATAATGTGTGAAAAATTTCGAATGAAAAATCAAAACCCTGCAACCATTTTGGGGTAAAACGCAATTTTAATGGAGAAATTCGTGACAGAAAGGTTTTACTAATCTCCATTATTATTATTATTATTATTATTATTATTATTATTATTATTATTATTATTATTATTATTATTATTATTAATAATAATAGTAATAATTAATAATTATTATTATTATTGACAACATAAAACTATTTGCAAAGAACAGAGAAGAGCTCGAAACGTTATTCAACAAAGTGAGAGAATACGGAGGTGATATTGGAATATAGTTGGGAATAAAAAAATGTGCATTAATGGTAATGCACAAAGGAAGGCTCACAGTAGCAGAAGGAATCGAATTACTGGACAACAAAAAATCAGAGCATTGACCAAAGTTCTTAAATGTGACACAATAAAACAGGAAGAAATGCATTTAAGTAAAGAATACCCCAAGAGGATGAGGAAAAATATTCAAGACCAAGATGAATAACAGAAATCTGATAAAAGGGATGAACCCATGGGCTGTATCGGTAGTGGGATACCAAGTTCCATTCCTTGGATGGAAAAAAGAAGAGCTCCAATCAATGGACGAGGAAGCTTGACAATTTCAATGCACAAGGCTTTACACCCCAGATAAACTATAGAGGAAAGAAGATGACAGGGGACTCATCAGCATCGGAGACGGTGTCCAAACGGCCAGAATAGGATTAGAAAAGTGTGTGCAATCAAGCAGTGAAGACATCATAAAAAAGTGCCCGAAGCAATGCAACAAACAACAAAAAAAGCATCGAATGAGGGAATGGCCCAGCAGACAACAATGAAAGAAAATTGGGAACAGAAAAAAAACTACACAGGAAGTTCAAAAGACAGATAAAAAATATCACAGACGAGTGGTCATGGACAGGGCTATGCAAAGGGAACCTGAAGAGAAAAACGTGATTGCTAATCATGACAGCCCAAACCAAATGCATCAGGACAAACTATGTCAAATCGACTGAACCCTAACAAACAGTAAATGCCTCTTACATAGAGAAAGGGATGAGACTGTAAATCACATAACCAGTGAATGTAGTCAACTTGCACAGAAAGAGACGACTGGGATTCGGCCATGACAACAAATGGTATCAACACAGATCCGAGACAGTCCTAGAAAATAGAAGCCACGAATTACTATGGGACTTTCACCTCCAAACTGAACACACCATCCAAACGAGAAAACCAGACCTGATAGTCGTCGACAAGGGCAGGAGAACCTACCAAATAATAGACGAGGCTGTGTCTACGGATCACAGAGTAAATCGCAAAATGAGCGAAAATCTGGGTAAATACCAGGACCTGGCAAGGGAAATGAAGAAGGTGAAGAATATGAAAGTCTTGGTAATACAAATTATTGTAGATGCACTCGGAACCGTAACTCTGGGACACTGGAGACGAGATTGGAAGAGCAGGAGATGAGAAGAATAATTGAGACAATGCAGACAGCTGAGGAGAGTACTGGAAATATGAGATCTACGACCTCCAGTTGTTAGCAATGGCTCAACAGTAAGGAGAAGGACACGGTTGAGACGGCACCTGTGATATATGAATACGATATGAGAGAAGGGCTGGACACCTGAGATTACTGTAACTCCGTCTTCGACAATAACCACCAGGTAACTGGTATGAAACTGTAAACCACAGCTCTGCTGTTGACTGTGAAAGAGTTGGAACTTGAAGTGTCTTGCTTTCACTCGGTCTCCAGCGGTGACTACCGAGCAACTGATATGAAAATGATAAGGCTGTCAATAATAATAATAATAATAATAATAATAATAATAATAATAATAATAATAATAATAATAATTAATCAGCTGGGGTAATATCTCTTAGGAGACAATTTCACTATAATGTCTGACCTGTTCGTGTTTATTGCTCGATCAATAGATATAGTAATGTACCATAATATAGTTACATCTTCTGTCTCAGTAACTGGTTCAGGTTGGTGTTTGTACAAGGTCTTAGCATATAGGACGTTGATGATGATCGCAGATGATCCAGTGTAGGTAGTGTCCAATTCTATCGCGTTTCATCTTGTATTCATTTGCTGCAAGGACTGAACATCCTTCTACTATGCAATCATTTGTTTCGATCTTATCATCATATTGTGGACATTTAGAGTCAACACCAATTTTAAAACGTTAGTCAGCCTCTGTTCCGTTTTCATAGCCAACGTTACGTTTTTCCTTGTATTTATTTTCTCACTAGTTTTATCATTCAGTCGTTGGTAGTTCGAAGTCTGATGGTGGTTGTCATATATAAGAGTTCCAGTTGAATGAGTTTCCTATCAACTCTTTTTGGAAGGTGAAGTCTATCTATGTCTGCCTTTTGATGGTTCTTTTTATTTGCTATTTGCAGTTTCCAAGTTTTTGTCTCCTTTCTTTGGCTGTCCAGTAAGTTCCCGTTAATGATATTGATACTATTTGGCATTGCTGGAACAGCGAGTGTGTATTCTCTTCTGTGAATTCAGTTCTGTTTTCTTTACAAGTTTTAATCTTTTATAATACTCTTTTCTTATTTTCACTTTAAATTACTGAGTGCCTCTACCTTCATTTTACACCAAGATATTTATAGACTTCTTCTTCATCTAATTCCTTCATCTTTGTAATAACATCTAAATTGATAAATGATGAAACAAATGGTCTTGATTATTATTATTATTATTATTATTATTATTATTATTATTATTATTATTATTATTATTATTTTAAAAAGAATTAGGTAAAACAAGACTGTTCTACTTTTTTTTTTATTATATGATATAACAAAACTAAATTTTCGATATATTGTATATCTTCGTTAGTCAAAATTCAAATGTGAACAAAATTCTGAGGCCACTTATAGAAATTCTGAAAACGTGAAGCCTTTTTGAATAATTATTAATAATTGAGTTTCAAATGGAAAATAGGATATGACTGAGACGATATGCGACCACTTCACACTAACGCCCTTGGGAGAGAAATCAATCCATCTTTCTTCCCCAACCCCAGCTATGCATAGGTCACTGATGAAGTGAGTGACACCACTTTGGGTGCTTGTTGTCTCTGTCTATTTTCAAGTATTCCAAAACTCGAAGAACGTTGAAGATTAGCCCAGAAGAGAATGGAGATATTTGATCTCCAGGAACGGCTTCGCCATTTCCAGCGCAAGGATAATGTTTGATATTTGGTTCAATTCCCAATATATATATATATATATATATATATGTGTGTGTGTCTGTGTGTCTGTGTCTGTGTGAGCTTCTAAATAACCCCTGTTTCTCTTTCCGGACACGTCACGCAAAATGATTATAAAAACTTCACCGAAACGAAATCTAGCTAAACATTCCGACGGAAACGGATTCTCTCTCTCTCTCTCTCTCTCTCTCTCTCTCTCTCTCTCTCTCTCTCCCCCCCCTGGTCCTTTCCTTCAACTTCTTTCTACTATCCTCTTTATCTCACCCTACCATTCTCTCACATCCACACTCTCTGTACATACATGTATCCACATACACACACATACACACAGAGATACGCACAAAACACAAATACATACTTTATAATGTATTTATAACTACTTACTTTAATGCTTTCGTATAAACTAGCCCCTATTTACAGTCAATAACTTTGATCAGTACTTCTCCTACTCCGAATTCTAGCACAATGGTGTGCCGTGACTATCTACCAAGGGTGTCGCGTGCATTTTTCCGATTAACAAACATGTATTTCAATCCTTGAATGTGTCAAGCAAGGTTATTATGTCTGTCCCGCTTCCCTCCACGGAGATATCAATTTGGTGGTATTATCTCTAGATTTTATGAGATCTCAATATTCCCTGCGACTGATGGAAAGCAAAAGGGTCGATGAGTGTGTGCAACAGTTTAATGATAAAAAAAAGTTTTGTTCATTGTCCACAGAAATGTTCCGGTTCATATATTTAATTTTGACAGAACATCAACTATGCTCCTGCACTACAATTCCAAAGTTTACCCAATTATTTATATATGAATAGAATGCAGAAGTCGAGTCTATTTCTTAATGTGCCGTCGCACAGTAGGATTTGAGAACTACTGGCTTAGATACACAACTTTGGTTCCACTTATGTTTATAGCTGATGTTGTTGCTTAACCGGGAATTGCACATGGATCCTTCGGCGTATGGGGCAGTGGTTCAAGTATCACACTCTCTAAGTGAACCCGAACATTTTTATACGAAGTTAAACAAATAGAAGTGAATGCATCTATGAATACGCATGATTAAACTCATTAGTTCAAACACACAGACAACACACGCACTGGTAGGTAGAGAGAGAACATAGACCCTCTGTGGCAACTTACAAACGTCATTGTGCAGGGCTGAATTCAACCTTGTGGGACCCAATGCATACAACAAGGGATTTTACATTCATTCGTAATTTTATGCATATTTCATTTTTGTTGCTATTTCTTTGGAAATAATAGATGAACGCAAATACAGAAAGTATTCCTGAAAATGTTATACTCATGGCCTAAACAATGTTAAATCTAAAACTGCTTTCATTTTACGATACATATGGGCTTCGTGCCAAACTTAGCTTAACTAGTCGATCTTCACACATACAAATACATATCTGTATATCGACGCTCAAATCAACCCCTTGCCCCCAACGTGCATGGTCGACTTCAACATTGATCGGGCCAACAGCATAACATATTTTGAGACCTTTCTATCTCTATGTAACAATAAATCCTAAAACAAATTTTGGCATATCTTTAAGATACATATATTTGGGGAGTGAGGGTCCATAGAGTCTTTGGATCCTGTGCAGATTCACTGTTTGCACTGACGAAAGTATGACCCTGGCTTTATGCTAGATTCAGCTAAGCTTTGTCGATATTCACACATGTTTGAAAACGATCTAAAAACTGAACCAGTAGATAAATATTTATGGATCGACGCCTTCAATTGACACCAAGGCCCTAAACTTCGTAACTTTCAGCTCTGCAGGTGAGTTGAGTCAGTTCGTCTGGCTGTCCGGATCTTATGTCGGACACTTTTGCTCCTCAGGATGAAGCCTCCCCGACTCGTGGCCATTTCGAGATTTCGTCGGTGTTTCTATTTCAAGACCTACACCGGATGAATAGTGACGTCCGTTCTCCGTTCTTGGATTTAAACGCGGGAAATGAACAAAAAGGTGCGAACATCCATCAGACACACACCACACTACGCAAGTACAGCATTATTCTAATATATATATATATATACATATATATTAGAATAAATGTATGTATGTATAATGATGAATATTGTGGTTGTCCGTAACAATGAACTTTTCCAATTAAAGGTAATAAGTTTGCAATCTCCTATCCACCATTTGAAAAATTTGCTGATTGACATAGACTAATTGTTTCGAAAACTGGAGTCTGTGGACCCCAGCAGTCCAGCAAATAATTCTCGGGATTTGCAACAATGTTTCCACTAAACCTGATATTACGAGTCTTGTGGCAGAGAAACATCATAATCCATCACACAGAAATGAAAAAAAACTTAATTATTGCACACAGACTTCTACCATGTATTGTGAAAAGAAAACACATCTTAAATGAATATGATTTTTCTTAGGTCAAAAGTTTATTATTTTTGTAATTTCAATCTAAAACCTAAATGATAAAAATGTTTGTCCACCTGAAAATTTCCTTACGGAAGAAGTCCTTAGATTTTCAAAGATTCGAGACAACTCATGTAGATGATAACAAGGACAATTTCAAGACCAAGTGTCAGTTTCCGATCTCCGGTTAGCGCCAGAAATTTATCCACTGACATACAGATTTGTAGATTAACACGAATGCTCACATAGATTATCACTATACCGGGATTAAGGCAGAGAGCTGCAATGTTGGAGAGATTATGGATCTATTCCAAGATTTAATCTAATTAATCTAATCTAATCTGTTGTCCATTCTTCCACAAAATTTTTCCAAAAATTCTGAAGTAACTTCAATGAAATTTTATAGAAAGGTGGGCAATAACAAATAGATTTTCTGTTTGCAAAGAAAGTTTGTTTTCCTTCAGTTTCCATGATGTACAGTGCCGTAAAAATCAGCCTTTAGATAGAGTTGAACGCTACCCATTGGCGCCACTGGGAAATCACAACTGCTCCATCCACCGAGGAATTCGAAGGAAGTTTAATTATTTTGAACGCTACTGACAGGGTCATGTTTAGTGGGCAAGTCTTGCAAAATATCTTCACTTCACTGATGAACCATTATTGTGCCTAATTTGACTTCATCCTACGAATATCAATTATGTGCACTTGAAATCAGAGATTTAAATAAGAAAGACACGTTTATCCAATCCCAGTTGAATCAATATCTACCATCCATTCACGTCTTTTTTGAGTGTATTAATGAACTGGCTTGAAAATTCAACTAGAAGTTAACCGTATCTGTCACATCCAACGAATAAAATCATTTTGTCTGGGGAGATAACTTTTAAATGCTATGGTAAAGTATTGTCTCTTATCATCCATTTGCAAATGCGTAGAATCCGAGTTCATTCTGGTCACACAGGATGGGACTCATTTTCTTGACTTGAAGCCTTTATTTTAACACACACATACATCTACTACTATTATTATTATTATTATTATTATTATTATTATTATTATTATTATTATTATTATTATTATTATTATTATTATTATTAAGGAGTAATTAAAGAAAAGTTCAACCCACACCCCAAAAAATTTTAATCACATCGTGTTATTTCAAATAATCAATATCTTTAATCAATATATATATAAATATAATTGGTTAATATTCATGTAAGTAAATAGCTTGTAACATACACGCACACGCACACGCACTCATACACACACATCGTTATATATTGATGAAAGATAAAGATCATTTTGATTAACATGATGTGATTGAAGTGCTTTGGGGGTTTAGGGTTAGTCCTTTCAAATTACTCCCCTTGCAATAATATCTGTTATAGCGATTTTTCACTGAAACTTGCATAAATGTTTAGTTTAGTTTTACACTTTATGATAACCGTCTGCAAAGCGAGGGGTCTTAAATTAGAATTTAAAAAAAGTGTAATGTAAACATGTATATTACTGTATGCGCACACACAATTCTATATACATACTCGTATAACACATATATATATATTTATGAAATCATATATATAAACTGAAGCCCACACGAGCCATTAAAGAAGCCCACACAAGAACTCCAACAAAAAAAAGTAAATGAAAAAGTCCACACGGAAAAGTGCCTGCACGTATATAGGCATCTTTTTTTCTGAAATTTTCCTACTCTATGATACTCTCCTTCAAAAAAATATACAAAAAAAACTGATGGATAAAACAATGATGAGGAAATAGTCTGAAACATCCCAAGTAAACTACAATAGCTTGCTGGGAACCTACTACCCCTATAGAAGATGAAATACAAACAGAAATCTAAAACTAAACAGGGAAAAAGAAAAAAGGAAAGAAATATGAAGAGGACAAGACAATGGTTTTCAATGGTTTTCAACCCGTGAAAATAGACACCCTCCCAATAAGGTCCAGAATTGGGATCTAAATAAATCGAATCTTTCCCCTGAAGAAACCCAAACAGGGAAAAAACATGAACGCTTTTGAGTAGAGAATCCATCATTTCATCATCCTAAAAGCTCTACTTGAACTTACTGTTGAATGTATCGAGCACTTTATGAAATAAACTTATCACGCGACGGATATTGAATAACTGATTCGTACTTTATTATATATATATATATATATATATATATATAGAGAGAGAGAGAGAGAGAGAGAGAGAGAGGGAGAGGGGGGATAGAGAGCGAGCTCTGGTATACTCCAAAGATCCATCCAGAGTCGTACATGTAGGTATCTCAATAAAATCTAAAGGATCGAAATGACAAATGAAAAAAAAAGAAAAGAAATTTCATAAAGTTGCTGGAGCTCTGAAGTGATTCAGTGCGATTCGGCCATGGACTCAATGGTGGA
The DNA here is from genome assembly GCA_963457665.1 of Thysanoteuthis rhombus. Taxonomy (NCBI): domain Eukaryota; kingdom Metazoa; phylum Mollusca; class Cephalopoda; order Oegopsida; family Thysanoteuthidae; genus Thysanoteuthis; species Thysanoteuthis major. The sequence goes on along the minus strand of OY735205.1, from coordinate 570,774 downwards.
ACATCCTGGAATTAATGACAACAATGAAAAAAAATACTTTATCTTTAACTTTGAAAAATTATTCATTTATTCATCAATTTATCATAAGTATCTCGAATATTTTTCGAGCGCTCCCAATCGTCCTGTTCGACACTATTTGAGTCCCCCTTTTGCAGAATATGGTGTCAAATGTATGGATACGAAGCAATTTTCAAGTCATACTGGTTGGTAATTTTTATGATATGAATGAGTTTGGCTCTTTCCGACAAGTGACTCAATTTTAGGCAGAGTTTTAGAGACACACACATCTATATAATTCTTGATCATGGTATTTGTTTCTGATTATACACAAGACAGAAAAAAATGTAATCAACTCAAAAGTTGAGTATATTTACCTGCATAGGCGTACGAGTAGGATGCAAGTGGCAGCTGCCTCACAAATTTCGTTGGAAGAATGTACAACGTCAGGCAAATCAGTGTTATCCGGGGAAAAACATGTAAAATCCTGGGCAAATCAAGCACTTTGCCCCCTTAACAAAATAGTTTCCATTGGTTGGTTGTGATAACATCGGTATTTTTACGAATGTTATTGACTTTCTGTTTTGGAATGATGTTTTGACTTCGTAATATGAGATGAAAAGAATCAAAAAAATTGTTTCATCCCTTTAAAACACGAGAAATAGTTTAAGAAATTTGTTCATTTTAAACTAAATCTAACTCGGTAAAATAATCAATGTTTGTTTTTTATTACAAGTAAAAATACATGAGAATTATGTACGAATTAATTTGGATGTAATAACAGGCTTGGATCCAAAATGTAGAGTCCTGTTGGTGTTGACTCCACCCCCTTCGAGCAAAGCACTATTAGAATTTTAAACTATTAACAGATAATGAAATTTTTATAAAAACCCCAATATTCCAAAGTAATCATAAATAAATCTTACAAAAACGATTTTCTTTATGTTCTTTGTTTTCAAATGTAAGTGAGAAGGATCCCATATCTGTTATAAAAGATATTGGTTCCGTGGTAAATTTCTTTAATTGAACTTTAATATTTTTACTCTTTTGTCAATTCTATTTCTAATAAAAACTACGACTCAAATAGAAATGAAAAATGCACACTTATTTTTGGTTTTGAATTTTGGAATTTGTTTTTTTTTTCCACGTATTTATTTGCAAAAAATATTTCTTTACATTTGGACCTCACCGTACTCAAAATCCCCGGTCAACCCCTGAATTTTCTGGAATATAACTACTGATTTTGGATATTTCACAATGACTAAAATCTTATGAGAATTAAGTCCAAATTAATTTCCACGTAAAAGGTATGAATATATAAATATATACACACACACACACATATATATATATATATATATATATATATATATATATATATATATATATATATATATATATATATATATATATATGTATATAGGAAATGGATATAGAATCCGACAGAAATAATAATATAAATCCATTATATTACTTTAAAACCCTGTTTGAAATGACCTCCCATTATTGCACAGTGAATGAATCGTAAATGATAAAATATACAGAAAATAGGGCTCCTGCAGGAATCGAACCAGTGACCAGTAATGACCAAAGGTCCAAACAACTGCTTGTTTTGTTCTTTCACTGTCCATATCTATCTGTTTCTCAACGTGGACAATTACATTATTTAGAAATAGATAGAAAATCGGAATTAAATTATTATATGAATGCGATATATTGTATGGAAACTCTATAGAAATGACTCCCTGAGAGGGAAACACATGGAGCAGGTATGAACAGTGAACGAGCGAAGTGAGAATGAAAACCTTATCAATAATTTGTTTGGTGTGTTTGCATCAAGGGACGATACTCGAAGTTCGTGTTATTAAAATCACCACATCATAGATACCAGAGTTCCCTCCCTTAGATTAAGCTTTTCTTGTCTGCATTCAACTGAATGGATACCTTTATACTTGCCTCAGACCCATCAATAATTTCTCTCTTTATTTCTTCACGTGCATCACCGGAATTCCTCTTAATAAACGTCATGGTCGCTAAGTGAGACTGTAACAACAAAGTTTCTCTTTTCCGAAACGCCTTCCAAAACACATACAAACCTGAGACATGCCATTAGTGAGTGCGTGTGTGTGTGTTTGTGTGTGTGTGTGTGTAAGAGAGAGAGAGAGAGAGAGAGAGAGGGAGAGAGAGAGTGAGAGAGAGAGAGAGAGAGAGAGAGCGTGTGTAAGAAAAAAACAAGCAACGCCTAATAGTGAAATTCAAACATTTCTCACAATTCGTGCCGAAAATCTTTATTTGTTTTCATTTTATTATTAAATAAACAAGAAATAAACAATCGTTAAAATGAGGGAGTTTCTCTCGACAAAAATCTTCTCGTTCACCATATTGAATCTTCAAGCAAATAATTTAGGAAAACTTCGGGATGACTTTTGAAAACTCTCTGCAATCATGTCTCGGTCGAGTTTGCCTGGAAAAACAGTAGAAGAAAAAAAAGGGTTTGATTGAAAAAAGAAAAAAAGAAAAGAGAAAGAAATATTCTGAATCTTTAAAATAAATCTCTGAATGAAGATTGAGACAATTTTCAATGTGTATTTTATCAATTCTCTTTTTTCTGTTAGATGAAGTATTGCAAACCATTATCATTAATTTTGACTATAATTTCCTTTCATACTTACTATTTTCACGGTTCAGATTAACTGGGCGAGTACGAGGATTACCTAGATAAAATCACATGTGAATTAGAATCTCTCCAAGAGCTTATCCTTTATTTCCAATCTGCACAGTATACTTACTACAGTAGGTCGATGGCCTGAATCATATTGTGAGAAAAAGCAAATGAAAATTGAGACGAAAAAATTAGTAGTCAAAATTAATAACAGAATCTTAATGGATACATACTTTTGATGTTATGTAAAAATTACAATTTCAAATATCAAATACATCACCATCAAGCTAACCGACACAAATTGATACAATCAAGATGTATGAACTCTTGGAACAATCTACACATGAACACAATAAACGCCACAACTGAGAATAAATTTAAAGGTTATTTGGACAAAGACCTCTCCATGTCATCTAAATAGACCGGGTAATGATGTACCTATGTCACAAGCACGGTAGATTGAGAATAATGCCTACAAAACCATCTGATAAGTCTAAAATTAGCTCTATAATAGAAAACAAACCAAACGGTGGAAATAATGGGCATAGTTCGGAACGAAGTAAATATTTGAACCCGTTCGCAGACAACCTAGGCTTCTAAACACCATCAAAGTACATTCATACAATAAGACTATGTTTACTCATCCACCAATAATAGTTTATTAATTGCCGCCACGATCTTTATTCCTCCAGAAAACGCCCATCAATAGTTGCATCTGCTTATTGCTACTACTGTTCTCTAATACTCTTGCAGAATATTCATGATCGAATTCCCCTTCACAAAGGTACAAGACGTACATTTCACACAACAATGGGTATTTGGAAGTCACTCATCAGAAAGCATGTTTGAAGGAAGCATTTTTTTTTACCACGAGATATATCGTATCAAACCTCTTTAACGTTGCTTCAATATCAAGTAACCTTTGGGGAGTTGTTCAATTTTCACCCTCAAAGTTAATATCTATTTGTAAAAAAAATGTAGCATAGAACCGTAGGGGTGAAACTGGAACAAGGTCTCAAAGGTTAATCGATATATAACCAAGGAAAACATTCTTCGTATTAAGAAAAGTGACCCTTTTATATTTTCCTAAAGTCACCTTTAATATCACCGATTTTGTCTCTCATTTCAACACTTAAGTGAGAATATTGATGATAGAACTTATTTCAGAGAAAAGTGATAAAATTTGTAATTTAAAGAGACGTTTAATTGTTGTTGTTTTGGGTTATGTTGTTGTTGTTTTTGTTTCTGTAAAGGTACGCAATGAACAATCAGGATTAGTAAGAAATGAAATCGCGAGGGGGACCAAGAGTTACTCCCCCTGACAAGTTCAAGGGAAATAATCCTCTTCAGATTTTTTTTTTCTTCTCACGGAATCTTAAAATTAAGAATAAAATAAACTGATTGAATTGCAAAATAATCTTTGGTCGTACTTTTCATGCCCGCCTGGCCCGCCTAGCCTGCCTGGCCTGCCTGGCCCGCCTGGCCTATCTGGCCTGCCTAGCCTGCCTGGCCTGCCAAGTACGCCAATTTAATGGAATCATACATTTCCTCATATATTTTTACATACTTTGGAGGAATATGATGTTAATGTGTTCCGGAGACTTTTCATTTCTGAGTTAAATTAACTTTTCAAGATTTTAGCTGGATCTTTATTTTTAATGTAAGTATAACGGTAAACTGAGCATTTTGATTGTGTCGGACAAGTGTGTTTTGTTACGCTGTGTAATTACGCCGTGTAGTGTAGACATTTCATCTGACATTTATTTTTGAATAAATCTTAAATTTCTTCTAATGTCTGGGGTGCATGAAAATATTGCATTGGTTTGCTGCTCCCCTTAGAATTGGTTTGCTTGGTGGATGTGGCGAACTTGACAGGCATAAAAATTATAACAACAGATGTTTGATAACTTTGCAGACTTTTCCAGTTGAAATCTGCGATTAAGTAGAAAAAATAGTTTTGAAACGTTGCCTTTTAGCGAACTAGTTAAAAATTAATGCAAGCAAATTTTTAAAAATAGATCTACAATACGTATTTCAAAAACCTACGCTCACTATAACTGGCAGGGGATTTTATGTAACCAACTTAACAAATCTATTCCCATTTGTTATGAAAACTTTGGTTTGGAAGGGAGTAACGAAAAATCCTTAAAATTCTTTACGTTATATTGCTATTTCTATTTCATCTAAACCTTTGACAACGTTAGCCTATTCTTCAGGTAATGCTGTAAAAATCTGACAACTGGAATTATCTGAAACCCCACTAGAAGATTTGCTAGACTGTCCCTTCTCTCGGACGGCCAGTCTTCTGAACTGGAAGCCAACTAAAAAAGGTGTGCAGATTGGGCTTAGAGTTACGAACGGGATTTTCGTTTTCATGACGAGGAATAAAGAAACAGCATCTTATTTTTTGGGAAAAAAAAATGTATTTTATTACTTTATTATTATGGGGATGGACTTACTGAAAAGGTTTGGGAATTTTAAGAGATTAATTCCAAATAATTCAACTAAAAGAAATTAACATTTATAGTGATTGAAGTAGTAAATGTAAATATTTGATTATCCTTTTTTATCGATTCAGTTTTCTTGCAGTTGTTTTAAATTTGATCACTTTGTTATTTGGCTTCTTGGGAAAATATGCAGAGAATCGAATAAAGTGTTGATAAAAATGTCTACTATTTTGAAATGTGTCAATAATGTCCAAGGAATGTTCGGACAATTCAATTCAGTCTTTGTATTGTTTTTGTTGTTACCAGATATTTTGGCCGATCCATTCTACGGCCATCTTGGTGTTTCATCTGTATATGATGAGAGGGACTCTTTTGCTATTGTAAGATATTCCATGGAGGCAGAATACATCGACTAAATGTATTAGTCGGATCAGTTTGGAATTCAACTTGATTTGGCTTTTACTGCTCAACTGGTGGACAGGTCTGGTTAGTCACTGAATAGAAACCGTCACGAGATCTATGTGTTTTGGCAGTATGCTGCTTTGGGGAATCAATTTAGGAAACTGAAAAAGGGGTGATTCTCTCTCTTGTTTGACTATGATCACTAGAAAAAAACTTTCGAATGGTAATAAAGTGAAAATGCTACCGGACAATTTAGCGTAAACGTGCATTGCAAATTCCTCCATCCCCACTAGTAACCTATTTGGATGAATTAAAAAAAACTACTTTTTTCTAAGCATAAAATGTAAGGGTTTTAATTCCCATCCCTCTAGCTCCATTTTGCAGCCTGAACGCGTGATACATACATAGCAAGCCAGACCATCTTAAAAACTGAAAATGAAAAGATTTATAAAATATGTGAATTACGTATGGTTTTTTTACTTTACAATAGATGTGAATAAAAGTGACTCCCTTTGATCTGGATGAGGGTTTGTACCCAAATCATCACATCAATGTTTCATTACATTGGAAAACGATAGAACTGACACAACACAAAGGAAGGAATGCTCGAATGATGTTGGCACGGGATACAATCGTATCAACTGCTAAATACGATTGTATCGGAGTAAAGCGCTGTCAGTAATTGCTGAGGAGTCTAAGACATCACAGAATCTACTTGAAAATTTAGATGGCAATGAGTCGGTCATGTTACGAGAATGGTAGACTACCGATGGACATCATGGCTCACAACATGGATTCCCAGAGACCAAATGCGGAAACGAGGCCGGTAGAATGCAAGATGGAGAGACAATCTAGACAAAATCAGAAAATAATGGCTCCACAACGCCTACAACAGAGAAGTGTGATGAATCCTGGGGAAGGTCTATGTAAAACGACGAATGATAAAAGACTGATGATGATGAACATTGTAGCATGGAATTTATGTGCGCATACCCCCTACCCTCTGATGCTTACGATGGCGTCCTTTATGATACATCATCATCATCATCATCATCATCATCATCGTCATTCTTTTACCGTCCATAGTCAGACATGGACCATCCCCAGGATTAGCAATACTTCTCCATCGTGGGAGTCGAAGAAATACCCTAAAGGAAAGCGAATTTCAGCAATCATCTGAAAGTTCCCCTGACGTGGAAAAAAAAATTTAAAAAATCAAACAACTGAATAAAAAATGTTCTATAAATAATTCTGCCCAGAACTTCCGGTGGCAGCTGCGCACAGCATGAAGGTGTCTGTCTGAATGTTGATCCAGATACTTTTTTCTCTTACCACTAGTCCGCCTTTGTTTTTTAGTTTGTTTTTTTTTGTTTTGTTTGATTTTGTTTTTTGTTTTTGACAACCGAATGCATTAAAACAACGGATACGACTCCAAATTGAAATACAATCAATTTCTACAATAAGAGACAAAACTACGTTTTGTCAATAAAATGGTTGAAGAACAGCAGGAGTGTGGTGCTAACTTTTTATGCGTAGCATCCATTAGTTTAGAAATGCCCTCCGTCTAATTCATCAATTTTCATGATCTTTTTCTCCCTGAGTTGCCGGGACGGCACCCAGTGAGAAACACTAGATCCTTTCATCAGAATGTCAAGTGCCAAATTAAGTCTTTTTTAGATTTTAGCGCAGTTCTATTTTTCTTTTAAATTCGACATTCATAAAAAAATTATTTCTTCAATCCTTATGCAGCAGATTTATTTACACACACACACACACTCACACACACACACACACACACACACACACACATATATATATATATATATATATATATATATATATATATGCGTGCATCTATATATGTTCATGTACCTTTATGTGAAAAGTCCCTTTTACGATTATCTCTTTCGTGAGTATTTTTGACAAGCGTAATGGTATACATATACATATATGGTTTGTAGTATGTGCACGCACAAGCACACACATATACGTGCGCGCGCGCGTGTGTGCGTGTGTGTGTGTGTGTGCAGCAATATATGCTTGGTGGCTGAGGAAATTCTGTCTTTTCAACCACCGTCAGTGATTGGTGTTCTTGCCTATGTGAAGTACAGGGTTACAAATACTTATTTCTAAGATCTGAAACCTGATAATTGTTGCAGTACTATTTTCCTCCCTTTTTCGGCTTCTTTCACAGCTGTCGAATTGAAAAGGTTTAGGACAGCAGTTGAAAAGTATATAATAGTTCTGAGATGGATAAGCCGCTACTGATATGAATAGGGAGACAGACGGAGAGAGACGATCTCTGAATTTTTGAGATGAGGTATTATCATTATATCTATTGATATTCAGACAATCCTCATCTTAGTTGTTTTTCAGACAACGTTTTGGCCGTTGCACTCTACGGCCTTAATCAGGTTTCATCAGGTAGATGTGGGGAAGTAACGAACCGACCCCTTTATTTATCCGACGGGGGTATATTGACCGTACTCCCCTAATATGATACCTGAAAAAGGCCGTAGATTGCAACAGATATGAAAAAAAGAATTTGAAACACTTTAATGAAAAGATTGGCGATGAGAATGGACACTGCCAAATATGGCAGTGAAGAGTGAGGAATTGAAAGGGGGCAATAATGAGAAGAATTTGGAACACATGAAGAGATAGGTGAAGAGAATGGACAATGCCAAATATGGCGATGAGAAGTGTGGAATTGAAAGGGGGCAATGGAAAAAAGAATTTGAAACACTGAAATAAAAAGATTGGCAATTAGAATGGACAATGCTAAATATGGCGATGGAAAGTGGAGGATAGAGAGGGGGCAATAAGAATGAGGATTTGAAACACTTAAATCGAAAGATTGGCAATGAAAATGGACGATGCCAAATATGGCAATGAAAAGGGAGGAATTGAAAGGGGGCAATAAGGAAGAGTATTTGAAACACTTGAAAGAAGATTGATGATGAGAATGGACGGTGCCAAATACGGCAATGAAAAAGTTAAGAATTGAAAGAGGGCGATAAGGGAAAGATTTTGGAACACTGAAATGAAAAGATTGGCGATAAGAATAGACACTGCCAAATATGGCGATAAAAAGTGAAGAATTGAAAGGGGGCAATAAGGGAAAAAATTTGAGACACTTACATGAAAAGATTGGCGATGAGAATAGACACTGCCAAATATGGCGATGAAAAGTGAGGAATTGAAAGGGGGCAATAAGGAAAAGTATTTGAAACACTTAAATGAAAAGATTGGCGATGAGAATAGACACTGCCAAATATGGCGATGGAAAGTGAGGAATTGTAAGGGGGTCGATAAGGGAAAGAATTTGAAACACTTACATGAAAAGATTGGCAATGAGAATGGGCTTGCAAAATATGGCGATGAAAAGTGAGGAATTGAAAGGGGGCAATAAGGAAAAGAATTTGAAACACATACATGAAAAGATTGGCGATGAGAATGGACGATGCCAAATATGGCGATGAAAAATGGAGAATTGAAAGTGTCAATAAGATAAAAATTTAAGACACTCAAATCAAAAGGTTGGCAATAAAAATGGACGATGCTAAATATGGAGATGAGAGGTGAGGATTTGAAAGGGGGCAATAAGGAAAAGAATTCGAAACACTCAAATAAAAAGATTGGTGATGAGAATGGACAATGCCAGATATGGTGATAAAAAGTGAAAAATTGGGGGGCTACAGAGAAAAGAATTTGAAATACTTACATAAAAAGATTGGCGATGAGAATGGACACTGCTCAATATGGCGAAGAAAATTGAAGGAGTGAGATAGGGCAATAAGAAAAAAATTTTGAACACTTATATGGACGGATTTTGGATGAAAATGGACACCGCCAAATATGGCTGAGCAAAACGAGGAATTGAAAGGGGGTAATAAAGAAAAGAATTTGAAATACTGACGTGAAAAATTGACGATGAGAATGGACACTGCTAAATATGGCGGAGAAAATTGAGGGATCAAAAGGAGTGAGGAATTGAAATGGGGCAAGAAGGAAAAAAATTGAAACAATTACATGGAAAGGTTGGCAATGAAAATGGACACTGCCAAATATTGCAGTGAAAAATGAGGGATTCAAAAGGGGCAATAAAGAAAGGATTTGAAACACTTAGATGAAAAGTTCGGCGATGAAAATGGACGATGCCAAATATGGCGATGAAAAGTGAAAAATACAGACGGGGCAATAAGGGTAAGGATTTGAAACACTTGAATGAAAAGATTGGCAACGAGAATGGATGATGCCAAATATGGTGATGAAAAGTGAAGTATTGAAACGGGGCAATAAGGAAGAGTATTTGATACACTTAAATGAAAGGATTGGCAATAAGAAAAAGAACTGCCAAATATTGCTATCAAAAAGTGAAGAATTGAAACGGGGGCAATAAGGAAAAGAATTTGAAACACTTAAATGAAAAGATTGGCAATGAGAATGGACACTGCCAAATATGGCGATGAAAAGTGAAAAATACAGACGGGGCAATAAGGGTGAGGATTTGAAACACTTGAATGAAAAGATTGGCAACGAGAATGGATGATGCCAAATATGGTGATGAAAAGTGAAGTATTGAAACGGGGCAATAAGGAAGAGTATTTGAAACACTTAAATGAAAGGATTGGCAATAAGAAAAAGAACTGCCAAATATTGCTATCAAAAAGTGAAGAATTGAAACGGGGGCAATAAGGAAAAGAATTTGAAACACTTAAATGAAAAGATTGGCAATGAGAATGGACACTGCCAAATATGGCGATGAAAAGTGAAGAATTTAAATGGGGCAAAAAAAAAAAATTTGAAACACTTAAATGGATAGATTGGCAATGAAAATTGACCATGCCAAATATTGCAATAAAAATTGACACTGCCAAATACGGCAATGAAAAGTGAGTTATTAGAAAGGCGCAATAAGGAAGAGAATCTGAAACACTTAAATGAGAAAATCGGCGATGAAAATAGACACTGCCAAATATGGCAGTGAAAATTGAGGGATTCAAAGGGGGCAATAAAGAAAATATTTGAAACACTTAAATTGAAAGTTCAGTGATGAGAATGGACAATGCCAAATATGGTAATGAAAAGTGGAGAATAGAGAGGGGGCAATAAGGATGAGGATTTGAAACACTTAAATGAAAAGATTTGCGATGAGAATGGACGAAGCCAAATATGGCGATGAAAAGTGAAGAATTTAAATGGGGCAATAAGGAAGAGTATTTGAAACACTTGAATGAAAATATTGGTAATAAGAATATGGCTATTAAAAAGTGATGAATTGAAAGGGGGCAGTGAGAGAAAGAATTTAAAACACTTAAATGGAAAGATTGGTTATGAGAATGGACACTGCCAAAAATGGCGATGAAAAGTGAGGAATTGAAAAGGGCCAATAAGGGAGAGAATTTGGAACACTCAAATTAGAAGATTGGTGATGAGAATGGACACTCCAAAATATGGCGGTGAAAAGTAAGGTATTCAAAGGGGGCAATGGAGAAGGAATTTTGAGCACTTAAATGAAAAGTTCGGTGATGAAAATAAGGAATGACAAATATGGCAACGGAAAGTGAAGAATTGAAGGGGGGCAATAAGGAAAAGAATGTGAAAATCACAAGGGAAGATTAGCTATGAGAATGGACACTGCTAAATATGGCAATTAAAAGTGATGAATTGGAAGGGGGCAGTAAGGATGAGGAATTGAAACATTTAAATGGAAAGATTGGTGATAAGAATAAACAATGCCAAATACGGCGATGAAAAGTGTGGAATTGAAATGGGCTGATAAAGAAAAAAATTTAAAACACTTATATGGGAAGATTGGCGATGAAAATGGACACTGCCAAATATGGTGATGAAAAGTGAGTAATTAAAAGGGGGCAATAAGGAAAAAAATTTGGAACACTTAAATGGAAGGATTGGTGATGAAAATTGACATGCAAAATATGGCGATGAAAATGGACACTGCCAAATATGGTGATGAAAAGTGAGTAATTAAAAGGGGGCAATAAGGAAAAAAATTTGGAACACTTAAATGGAAGGATTGGTGATGAAAATTGACGATGCAAAATATGGTGATAAAAATTGACAATGAAGAATATGGCAATGAGAAATGAGGAATTAAAAGGGGGCAATAAGGAAGAAAATCTGAAACACTTAAATGGAAGGATTAGTGATGAAAATTGACAATGCCAAATATGGTGATTAAAATTGACAATGACGAATATGGCAATGAGGAGTGAGGAATAAAAAGGGGGGAATAAGGAAAAAAATTTGAAACACTTAAATGGAAGGATTGGTGATGAAAATTGACAATGACGAATATGGCAATGAGAAGTGAGGAATAAAAAGGGGGCAATAAGGAAAAAATCTGAAATACTTAAATGGAAGGATTGGTGATGAGAATGGACACTGCCAAATATGGCAGTGAAAAATGAGGGATTTAAAGGGGGCAATAAAGAAAATATTTGAAACACTTGAATTTAAAGTCCAGTCATGAGAATGGATAAGGCAAAATATGGCAATGAAAAATGGAGAATAGAGAGGGGGCGATAAGGATGAGGATTTGAAACACTCAAATGAAAAGATTTGCGATGAGAATGGACGAAGCCAAATTGGGCGATGAAAAGTGAAGAATTTAAACGGGGCAATAAGGAAAAGTATTTGAAACACTTGAATTGAAAGTCCGGTCATGAGAATGGATAAGGCAAAATATGGCAATGAAAAGTGAGGAATTGGAAGCGCGTAATAAGGAGAAGAATGTAAAACTTACAAGGGAAGATTGGCTATGAGAATGGAAGGGGGCAATAAGGATGAGGATTTGAAACATTTCAATGAAAATATTGGCGATGAGAATGAACAATGCCAAATATGGCGATGAAAAGTGAGGAATTGATAGGGGGCAATAAGGAAAAGAATTCAAAACGCTCAAATGGGAAGAATTGCGATGAAAATGGACACTGCCAAATATGGTGATGAAAAGTCAGTAATTAAAAAAGGGCAATAAGGAAAAGAATTTGGATCACTTAAATGGGATGATTGGCGATGCAAATAGACATTGCAAAATACGGCGATGAAAGTGAAGAATTTAAAAGGGCGATAAGGAAGAGAATTTAAAATACTTAATTGGAAAGATTCGCAATGAAAATTGACAATGCCAAATATGGCTATGAAAATCGACACTGCCAAATATGGCGATGATAAGTGAGGAATTAAAAGGGGGCAATAAAGAAAAAAATCTGAAACATTTAAATGAAAAGATTGGAGATTTGAATGGACACTGCCAAATATTGAAGTTGAAAACGAGGGATTCAAAGGGGCAATAAAGAAAGGATTTGAAACACGTAAATTGAAAGTTCGGTGGTGAGAATGGACAAAGCCAAATATTGCGATGAAAAGTGGAGAATAGAGAGGGGGCAATAAGGATGAAGATTTGAAACACTTAAATTAAAAGATTGGTGATGAAAATGGACAATGCCAAATATGGCGTTGAAAAAGTGAGGAATTGAAAGGGGCAATGAGGAAAAGAACTTGAAAAACTTACAAAGAAAGATTGGCAATGAAAATGGACTATGCCAAATATGGCGATGAATAGTTAGGAATTCAAATGGAGCAATAAAGAAAGGATTTGAAACACTTGAATGAAAAGATTGGGGATGAGAATGGACACTGACAAATATGGCAATGAAAAAGTGTGGAATTGAAAGGGGCAATAAAGAAAAGAATGTAAAACTTACAAGGAGGGATTGGTTATGAGAATGGACACTGCCAGATATGGTGATCAAAAGTGAAAAATTTAAAGGGTCAATAAGGAAAAAGAATTCAAGACATTTGAATGAAAAGATTGCCTATTAGAATGGACGATGCTAAATATTGCGGTGAAAAGTGAGGGATTCAAAGGGGGCAATAAAGAAAGGATTTGAAACACTCAAATGAAAAGATCGGTAATGAGAATTGACAATGCCAAATATGGCAATAAGGATGAGGATTCAAAACATTGAAATGAAAAGATTTGTGATGATTGCAATGAAAAGTAAGGATTTGAAAGGGGGCAATAAGGATAAGAATGTAAAACTTACAAGGGAAGATTGGCTATGAAAATTGACACTGCTAAATATGGCGATAACAAGTGAAAAATTAGAAGGGGGCAATGTTGATGAGTATTCGAAACACCTAAATGAAAAGATAGGCCATGAAAATTGACGATACCAAATATGGCAATGGAAAATGAGGATTTGAAAAGGGGCAAAATTAAAGAATTTGAAACACTTAAATGAAAAGATTGGCGAAGAAAATGGACGATGCAAAATATGGCAATGAGAAGTGTGGGATTGAATGGGGGCAATAAGGGATAAAATTTTAAACACTTAAATGAAAAGATTGGCAATGAGAATAGACACTTTCAAATATGGCGTTGAAAAGTGAGGAATTGAAAGGGGGCACTAAAGAAAGGATTTGGAAGACTTAAATGGAAAGATAGGCGATGAGAATTGACAATACCAAATATGGAAATGAAAAGTGAGGATTTGAAAGGGATCAAAATAAAATAATTTGAAACACTTACAAGAAAAGATTTGCAATGAAAAGGGACACTGTTAAATATGGCGATGAAGAGCGAGTAATCGAAATGGGGCAATGAAGAAAAAATTTTGAAACTCTTAAATGAAAAGATAGGTGATGAGAATGGTCAATGCCAAATATGACAATGAAAAGTGACAAATTGGAATGGGGCAAAGCAGAAATGAATTTTAAACAGTTACAAGAAAAGATTGGCAATAAGAATGGACGATGCCAAATATGGCAATGAAAAGTGAGGAATAGAAAGGGGTCAATAAGGAAAAGAATTTGAAACACTCACAAGGAAAGATTGGCAATGAGAATGGACACTGCCAAATATGGCGATGAAAAGTGAGTAATTAAAAGGGGGCAATAAGGGAAAGAATTTGAAACACTTAAATGAAAAAATTGGCGATGAGAATGGACAATACCAAAAATGGCAATGAAAAATGAGGATTTGAAAGGGGGCAATAAAGGAAAGAATTTGAAACACTCAAATGAAAAGATTGGCGAGGAGAATAGACACTGCCGAATATGGTGATGAAAAGTGAGGAATTGAAAGGGGCAATAAGGAAAAAATATAAAACTGACAAGGGAAGATTGGTTATCTGAATGAACACTGCCAAATATGGCGATGAAAAGTTAAGAATTGAAAAAGGGGTAATAACGAAAAGTATTTGAAACACTTAAATGAAAAGATTGGTGATGAGAATGGACACAGTCAAATATGGCGATAAAAAGTGAAGAATTGAAAAGGTCAATAAGGAAAAAAATTTAAGGAACTTAAATGAAAAGATCGCCAATTAGAATAGACCATGCTAAATATTGCGATGAGATGTGAGGGATTCAAAAGGGGTGATGAACAAAGGATTTGAAACACTCAAATGAAAAGATCAGTGATGAGAATTGACAATGCAAAATATGGCGATGAAAAGCGAAGAATAGGAAGGGGGCAATAAGGATGAGGATTTGAAACACTTAAATGAAAAGATTGGCGATGAAAATGGACAATGCAAAATATGGCGATGAAAAAGTGAGGAATTGAAAGGGGACGATTGGGAAAAGAATTTGAAACACTTAAATGAAAAGATTGGCGATGAAAATGGACAATGCAAAATATGGCAATGAAATGTGATGAATTGGAAGGAGGCAATGCAGAAAAGAATTTGAAACACTAAAATGAAAAGATTGGTGATGAGAATAGACCCTGCCAAATATGGCGATGAAAAGTTATGAATTGGAAGGAGGCAATGCAGAAAAGAATTTGAATCAATTACAAGAAAAGATTGGCAATGAGAATGGACGATGCCAAATATGGCGATGAGAAGTGTGGAAAATAAAGGGGTCAATAAGGAAAAGAATTTTTAAAAAATACAAGGAAAGATTGGCGATGAGAATAGACACTGCCAAATATGGCGATGAAAAAGTGAAGATTTGAGAGGGGGCAATAAGGAAAAGTATTCGGAACAATTAAATGAAGTGATTGGTGATGAAAATGGACAGTGGCGATGAAAAGTGAGGAATTGAAAGGGTGCAGTAAGGAAAAGAATTTGAAAGACTGAAATAAAGAAATTGGCAATGGAAATCGACAATGCCAAAGATTGGAATGAAAATCGATTGTTCGATTGAGTAATTTAGAGGAAGCAATGGGAAAACGGATTTGAAAAACTCAAATGAGGAGATTGGCGATGGAAATTGACAATTTCAAAGATGGCCATGAAAATTGAGTGATTGAGACGGGGCAATAAGGAAAAGAATTTGAAAAAATAAATTGAAAAGATCGGGAATGGAAATCAACAAAGCCAAATATGACAATAGAAACTGAGGAATTGGAAAGGGACAATGGAAGGAAGGATTTGAAACATTAGGATGAAGAAATTGGCAATGGAAATCGACAATGCTAAAGATAGCGATGAAAATTGAGTAATTGAAAGGGGGCAATGGGAAAGAGAATATGAAAGACTTAAATGAGGAGATTGGCGATGAAAAACGACAATGCCGAAGACGGCGATGAAAATTTGAAGGGGGCAATGGGAAAAAGAATTCGGATTATTTGAAAGAAAAGATTGGTGATAGAAATCGATGATGCCAAAAATGGATATGGAGATTGGGTAATTGAAAGGGGGCAAAGGAAAAAAGAATTTTAAAGACTTGAATTAAAAAAATTAGTGATAGAAATTGACAATGCCAAAGATGGCCATGAAAATTGAGTGATTGGAAGGGAACAATGGGGAAAAGAATTTGAAAGACATGAACAAATAAGAGTAATTGGAAGGGGAAATGGAAGGGAACAATGGGAAAAAGAATTTGAAAGACTTAAAGGAAAATATCGGTGATGGAAATGGACAATGCCAAAGATGGCAATGGAAATTAAACGATTGGAAGGGATTTTTATGAGAAAAAAGAATTTAAAAGACTAAAATGAGAAGATTGGCAATGGAAATGGACAATGCCAAAAATGGAGGTGAGAATTGAGTAATTGGGAGTAGGCGATAGGAAAAAAAATTTGAAAGACGTAAGTGAAATGATTGGGGATGGAAATCGACAATGACAGAGATGGCAACAAAAAGTGAGTAATTGAGACGGGGCAATAAGGAAAAGAATTTGAGAAACTTGATTGAAAAGAATAGCAATGGAAATCGACGAAGCCAGATATGGCAATGATAACTGAGGAATTGGAAAGGGACAACGGAAGAAAGGATTTGAAAGATTAAGATGGAAAAAAGAGATTGGCGATGGAAATCGACTATTTCATGGATGGCAATGAAAATTGAGTAATAGCAACGGGGAAATGGAGGGAAAAATTTGAAATACTTCTATGAAATATTGGCGATGAAAATGAACGATGCCAAAAATGGCAATGGTAATTGAGAGATTGAAAGGGGGCAATGGGAAGAGAATTTGAAAGACTAAAATGAGGAGAATTGCCATTGAAATCGACAATGCCAAAGATGGTGATGAAAATTGAGTAATTGAATGGGGGCAATGGAAAAAAGGATTTGAAATTCTTTAATGAGAAGATTTGCAAAGGAAATTGCTTGTGTCAAAAATGGCAATAAGGATTGAATGATTGAAAAGGGGCAATGGAAAAAAGAATTTGAAACACATGGAGGGAAAGATTGTTGATGGAGATTGACAATGCCAAAGATGGCAATGAAAATTCAGGGATTGGAAGGAATAAAAGACTTAAAGGAATGAGAGTATTTGGAAGGGGGAATGGAAGGGAGCAATGGGGGAAAGAATTTGAAAGACTTAAACGAAATGATTGGCGATGGAAATGGACAATTCAAAAGATGGCGCTGAAAATTGAGTAATTGAGACAGGGCAGTAAGGAAAAGAATTTGAAAAACTTAAATGAAAACATTGGCAATGGAAATCTACTCTGCCAAATATGGCAATTAAAACTGAAGAATTCGAACGGGACAATGGAAGAAAGGATTTGGAAGATTGGGATGAAAAAAATGGCAATTGTATTCGACAATGCTAAAGATGTCAATAAAAAGTGAGTTATTGAAAGGGGGCAATGGAAGGAAGAATTTGAAATACTGGAATTAAAAGATTGGCTATGAAAATGAAAATTGTGTGATTGAGAAAGGGGCATAGGAAAAAGAATTTGAAAGACCAAAATGAGAAAATTGGGAATGGAAATGGACAATTCTAAAGATGGAAATGAGAATTGAGTAATTGAAAGGGGGCAATGAGGAAAATTATTTGAAAAAACTTAAATGAAAACATTGGGAATGGAAATCGACGATGCCAAATATGGCAACAAAGACTGAGGAATTGGGAAGGGCACGATTTAAGAAAGGATTTGACAGATTAGGATGAAAAAATTGGCAATGGAAATCGACAATGCTAAAGAGGGCAATGAAAATTGAGTAACCAAAAGGGTGTAATTGGAAAGAGAATATGAAAGACTTAAATGAGGAGATTGGCGATGGAAATTGACCATTTCAAGGATGGCAATAAAAATTGAGTAATTGAAAAGGGGTAATGGGAGGAAGAATTCGAAATACTTAAATGAAATATTGGCAATGAAAATGGACGATGCTAAAAATTTCGATGGGAATTGAGAGATTGAAAGGGGGCAATGGGAAAAAGAATTTGAAAGACATAAAGGAAAAGATTACCAATGGAAATCGACCATGCCAAAGACAACAAAGAAAATTGAGTAATTGAAAAGGGGCAATGGAAAGAAAAATTTTAAATACTTAAATGAAAAGTCTGGTGACGGAAATCAACAATGCCAAAATTGTGATGAAAATTGAGTAATTGAAAGGGGACAATGGAAAAAAAAGACTTGAGACATTTGGATGGAAAAGTTGGCAATGGGAGTCGACAATGCCAAAGACGGTGATCAAAATAGAATAATTGAAAGGGGACAATGGAGAAAAGGACTTGAGACATTTGGATGAAAAAGTTGGCATCGGAAATGGACAATGCTAAAGATATTAATGAAATTTGAGGAATTGATCGGGACCAATGGAGAAAAAGATGGCGCTGAAAATTAAGGAATTGAAAGTGGACCAAAGAAAAAGGACCTCAGACATTTGGGACAAAAAGTTTGCATTGGAAATTGACAATTTTCAAAGATGGTGATGAAGATCTAGGGATTGAAAGGGGCAACGGTGAAAAGGACTTCAAACATTTGAATGAAAAAGTTGGCATTGGAAATGGACAATACCAAAGATGGTGATGAAAATTGAGGAATTGAAAGTGGACGATGTAGAAAGCTATTTGAAAGATTGGTATTGATATGTTGGCAATTGAAATTGACAATACGGCGATGAAAGTTTAAGAATTGAAAGGGAGCAATGGAGAAAAAGACTTCAAACATTTTGATGAACAAGTTGGCATTGGAAATGGACAATGCTGAAGATGGCAATGAAAATTGGAGAATTGAAAGGGGACAATGGAAAAAGTACTTGAAAGATTTGGATGAAAGAGTTAGCAATAGAAATGGACAATGCTGAAAATGGCTACGAAAATTTTGGACTTGACAGGGGCAATGGAAAAAAAACTGAAGGATTTGGATGAAAAAGTTTGCATTTGAAATGGAAAATGCCGAAGACGCGATGAAAGCGATGAAAATTGAGGAATTTCAAAGGGGGCAGTGGAGAAAAGGATTTGAAATATTTGGATGAAAAATTTGGCAATGTAAATTGACAATGCCAATGATGGCGATGAAAATTTTTGGATGGAAACAGGTCACTGGAGAAAAGGATTTGGAACATTTGGATGAAAGATTTGGCAATAGAAAGTGACATTGCCAAAGATGGCGATGAAAATTGAGGAATTGAACGGGGGAAATGGGAAAAACAATTTGAGACACTTGGATGAAAATGTTGGCAATGGAAATCCACAATGCCAAAGAAGGCCATTAAAATTTTTGAATTGATAGGGAGCAACGGAAAAATGGTTTTGAAAGATTTAATTGAAAAAGTTGGCAATGGAAATTGATGATGCCAAAGATACTGATGAAAATTGAGGAATTGAAAGGGGGTGATTGAGGAAAAGATTTGAAAGATTTGGATGAAAAATTTGGCAGTTGAAAACGACAATGCCAAAGATGGTGATTATAATTAATGATTTGAAAGATGGCAATAAAAAAGGATTTGTGAGATTAAGATATGAAAAATTGCACTGGAAGTACACAATGCTTAATATTGGGATAAAAATTGAGGAATTGAATGATAGCAATGGGAAAAAAATGAACGATTGCAATGCATGATTTGACAATGGAAATCGACAATGCCAAAAATGCTGATGAAGATTGGGGATTGGGAGGATGTCAATAAAAAAAAAACAATTGAAAAATTAGGATTTGGAAGTGGGCAATGGAAATCAACGATGCTGAAGATAGCAATGAAAATTAAGGAATTGGACGATGGGAAGAAAAAAAGAATTTGAAAGATTTGGATGAGAAAATTGGCAATGGAAATCTTCGGTACCATAGATTGCAATGAAAGAAAGGATTTGAAAGATTACGATGTAAAAATTAGTGATGGAAACTGACAATGCCAACTATTTTGATGAAAATTGAGGAACCGAAAGATGACAAAGAGAAAAAATTTGATGATTAGGATGTGAATGTTGGCGATGAAAATTGTCGAAGCCAAAGATGGTGATGAAAATTGAAGAATTGAAAGATGACAGTGAAATAAGGATTCAAAGGATTAGGATGTCAAATTTGGCAATGGAAATCGAGGATACCAAAGATGGTGATGAAAATTGAGGAATCAAAAGATGGCAATGAAAAAAAGGATTTAAAGGATTAGAATTTGAATGTTGGCAATGGAATTGAAATTGAATTGAAATATGGCAATGAAAAAAGGACTTGAAAGATTAATATGGGAATTTATGCAATGAAAATCGATGATGCCAAAGATGTTGATGAAAACTGAGGAATTGAAAGATAGAAATGAAAAATGAAAGATGCAGATGGCTATGAAAATAGATGATACCAAAGAAGTAAATGAAATAAGATGCAAACAACGTCCATGAAAATAAAAGATACGATAGATTGCAATGAAAATAAATGATTCAACAAATGAGAATGCAAATTTAGGTCTTGAACGATCGCAATGAAAACCGAAGATGCAAAAGATGTCTATGAAAATAGAGTTTTCAAAAGATGGCAATCGGAATTGAAAATACAAAAGATGATGAGGATAATAGGATCCAAAAGATGGTGATTTTAATAGATGCTGCGGAAGACAGCAATGAAAAATCAATCATAATGTTCACTTTTTTGTTTGTTATTAGTTTTGTTGGTTTCAGTCACATTAACGCAAAAAAGTGAGGAATGGGGGTAAAGAAAAGTTAGTAACTGTGTGTTCCTGTGCATACTACAATTTGGCATCATTTTAACATAGCAAAAGACCCGGGGTCATTCAAGATCATTTATGGTCATTTTTATCCAATTGAAACAATTATAAGCAACAATTTTGGTATTAGAGAGATGTAATTTTGTATAAGAGAACATCTGCTCCTGGTGTTTTCCTCATACTAAAAGAAATTTGTTTCACCTGGAAGCAGAATGCAGTTGCCATATTGTTCTCGAATTACGAACAAATAAAGAGCATAGAGAGTTTTAGAAAAGTTTCAGAAAAATAAATTTCGTTCGGAGAATGCAGTATTTTGTTTACAATAAATACAAATGTACTAAAATAAATATGTGTATATTTTGTTCATAGGTAAATGTCATTTTTACGGGTACTATATATATATATATATATATATATATATATATATATGTGTGTGTGTGTGTGTGTGTGTGTGTGTAAAGAGATGAACATTGATTATTACCTATAATTTCATACAAGCGTCGAAGAATCTTGCTGCTTGATCGTCCTCCCCTATTGTCGAATTGAGTAGCCACGTGTGTCAGGGGGCCGGCCTCGTTTCTCTTGCCTAACCGTGGGAAGGAACCTTTCCTGCCCGAATAGTAAAGGGCACAGTTCATCTGGCATGACGTCATCAGGACAAAAGCAAACATCAGGAGATGAAAGCGACCTGCAAGAGGATAAAAGGGTTAAAGAGATCAGATATAGTAAACAACAACTGAATACACACAGTGCTTTTCATAAGTTGCATATTAACCATTAGGCTTAGTAGGCTTGCACACAGGAGCCAAGATAAAAGAGAACCCGAGAGCAGAAGAAGATTTAAATGGGTGCACAAGTCAGTATTTTGCTTCATATTTCACTACATTCATGAATATAATATCAGTGATGGAGCCATGGAAAATGAAAAGCATTCCCTTACTGTTCTGGTTGGGGGACGGCATTTCTGTACTATCTATATGCTACTAAAAATCCACATTTTGTTTGTTTGTACCCTCAAAGAAGTCAAAACGGTGCAAACAGCTTTACATATATTGAATCAAATTAGCCAGTATCTGCCAAATGTGCATCCCATATTCCATTAAAATGCTTCTGAAATTGGTTAATTTCTGGGTGAGGGTGATCTTGGAGTACCCAGCAGTAAACTCATACGTTCCCTCACTTCATTTTTAAACACTAAACCACAGCACCCCTGTATATTATATACGTAGAAAACTATACATAGTACAATGATATTAGTTATTTCATTTGACAATGTCACTTTATTCTGTTCGACGAAAGTTTGATCAGCTTTTGTCAGAACTTATGAGGAGGAAACAGTAATTGGCAATCTAAGACACTTTTTCATGACTAATTGCGAGAGACTTGGAAGAGATGTTAGAGATCCAATTTCGAAGGTTGATTTGCAGAACTGATACTCCCGAGAGAAATTGGCTCTACTCAAACTTGTTACCTAACTATCTATGCCTACATGTTTAAATCTAAGCTACTGTTACTTTATTCATCAACTACACTGAAGAAGAAATAACTAGACAGATATATAAATAGGCATTTGATCTGCAACTACAATAGATTTAGAAAGATTTATTACGCCAGCCACTCATCTAAGCAGAGAGCTGTTCGCCTTGAAAAGCAAAATTTGGAAGGCTCTAGCGTACGCTAGAGATCGAGTATGGACTGCAGGTGACGTAGGAGAGTATATATATCCCATTGCCGTCAATATTTGAATGGGCTCATGCAGGAAACGAACCTGCCACCGATAAGGTAGCCACTTCAACGTAGCGATGCTCTTACCATTAAGCTAAACAGCCGCTGTTGATGCAAAGCCCCAAACAATTGCTTTCAATCCAAATTTTCATCTCGTTTATCCTCGGTCTATTTCTTTCTTTCAACGCAACAGCTTTGTATTAAGGAGTGGACATATTTGGTCCAACAGAATGAATTATAGTTCGATTCCTGTTGCAGCCCCATTTTCTTCAATTGTCTATTCTATTTACGTTGTCTAAAGTGAGTGATATATTAACTGTGTAAGGATGGGAGATCATTTCAAATAAGTTTTTGTATGATACAACGCAATATATATATATATATATATATATATATATATATATATATATATATATATGTATATTCCCACTCTGGTAGATGGGGAATTCTGCGCAAGTAAATATATCGCTCAATTCGGTCCTACTGACCGTCAAGTTCTGCGTAGGGTAGGGGTAGATAATCTACCTCTGGATCTGATGTGCAGTTTTGACCTCATAAAGCAGTCCTGGAAGGGGTGCTGGATTGTCTACTGGAACATTGAAGAGTTGTAATACAATGAAACAGCTGTCCGTGGATGACACTATCATATATACTTAATGAAGTAAGCCATGTTTGAAAAAATAAATGGTGTTGAATAAAATAGCATTGGAACTCAATACATCATGATAAAACCCTATATAAAATAACGAAGTACACTTATGACATTAGCTGTGTATTAAAAATCTCGGAAACAACTAATGGTTCCAACAAGACAAAATCCATATGAAATAACAAAGTATATGTAAAACATTAAAAAAACGCTGAATAAAATTGCATAAATCACAGAAATTAGTGACTGAAATGATGGGAAAAAATGAAAAAGTTTTATTTTGATGTGTTTACTGTTTAAAACTATAAAGCTTTCCAGAATATATATATATATATATATATATATATATATATATATATATATATATATATATATATATATATATATATATATATATACATATATATATATACATATATATATATATATATATATAAAATGCTTTGTTTTTTCTCCTTCACTGGCATTGCAAATGAATTATATTTTCATGACCTTTTTTTCTGAGCATCAGTGGTTATCAAAGGTCTAACTTGTATTATGACATTGTTAAGATCTGAATCCATCAATGAAAAATCAGTATTATTTACCTTCCGTGTTTTGAAACAGCTACCCCTACAACTGCAGAATAACAGTAAGGGTTGGTATTTCTAGGGTTAGTGTTAATACTTTTAGGGTTGGGGTTGGTATTGAGTTGAAATTTCGATTTGAAATCTATCATAGCGTTTTTCATTCGGCAGCTGAAACGGCAACTATTCCAAAACTGGGAAGTAAACAATTATCGAGAAACGCACGTGGAACACTCTAGAGCAAACCTTGGTTTGATGCGTTAATTATTACCGGTTCGCTTTCATGATTGATACAAAGCAACAGTAATAGTGTAATTTTTTTCTGATATACTGAATTCACTTTCGGGTAAACACAGACTTTTCGTGCTTTTATAAACTCGATATATTCATACATACCGAGACATATAATCAATAGAGGAATTGATAAATAGATATGAACAGACTTAGATATCAAGACAATACATTTATCGATGGATAAAAGAGACTTTTGAAAGATGGAATATAGATGAAATGAAAGGAGAATGAATTTGCGAAACAGTCCCATTGTTTTGGACTTACCGACCTTTACTGTCACATAAAGAAGATAACCCAATGGAATGGATAACTGTTGAGTTCTTACAAAAGTTTCCCGAACAACCCGTCGTGCTTTCAATCGATTGTTGTTCCCCAAAGTGTTTTAAATAGAAGAAAAATCTTGCTGAAAGCAATGACAGATTTCATCAATTAATCTTGTTTCAGTACCTGGGACCTCTGCTGCTTTCATCTGCAAAGCCTATCTGTCAATGGAAGCCACTTCGTCAATTGACGCTTCATCCCTCGACACTCATCACAAACGATACGGATATCTGTTTATTGCTATGAGCTCAATTAATCATCTTTCCGTTATTGTTGACATCCAATTAGAACCGCGAATCTTCATAAACTGTATCGATTCGCAGCAAATCATCGCTCGGTCGTTTCGCACCACAATCAATTTTGTCCTCCCGCTGTACAAAGTAATCCCTCGATACAGACTTGAAGCTCAATCGACGCATCATCATCTGAGAGATTCCAAAATCAGTGGTTTTTGAAAATGGAAGGAACCATAACGAATAACTAGGACAGAAACCCTCTGGATACCTGTCTCCAGGGGTTCTGGGATTTCAGAACTTGCAGTCAATCGGTAATAAAGTCTCGTGAAGAGTCAGAAGTTCGACAGTCTTATTTGCGAGAACACTTCAGTGAAGAGAGTCAAGTCAGCAAGTATTTGTGAGTGTATCTTGGTTATTACAGCACTGGAATTCGATGTAGTGAGTCATCATAACGTGACGTGTTACTTGAACGTTCAGCTTATATATTAGAGTAGATATGTATATACATATATGTTGATACATTAATTCATACTTATATCTTTCAGCCTCTTCATATTCTTAGCCTGAAAATAGTTATCTATTCTTTAGCACTCGTTACCCCTGCCGACCAAATTGGAGAAGTGTACGAATGCAAAAAAGTTTTTGTTCTAACCAAATTCGAATGGATTCAAAGTGTTCATAAGAAAGGAAGGATAGAGAAAGTGGGTAAGGAAATAGGTAGTTACCCCTTTTTACATCACACTACGTCATATAATAATTTTTTTAATCAATTCTCATAATGGAATTTAAAAAAACATGACGCAAGAAGAGGCTGTTTTGAATTTAAGAAGTTAGATCAAATTTTTCACATCTCATATTCTAATCGTTGAGACTGATAACTTATGAGAACACAAATAGATACAAACTTCTTGGATACTAAAGGAAATGTAACACAACTCGAAAAAAAAACTGTGTCCATCTTCTGTGAGCCTTTTTTAATCTATTGACAGTTTAACGTTATTCTTTTTTTCAACCAACTAGAAACAAATAGATCATCATTGGAACAAATTTTGCTAAAGGCTATCAAAATTATATCTACAATGTCACAGGTTTTGAGTCTGTTCTTTTTCTTATTTTTGTCCTACATTCTGAGATAAGAAATTATCATTATCATAGCAGTCTATTCGGACTATTGCCATCTCAGTGTTCATAGTCACTTGGTCCGGTTGTTGTACTATTCAGCCTTCTTTAAGTGTCTGTCATAGTCAGTAAGATTTTGGAAATTTAAAACCGACCCTTTTACTTAATCTACGGGGGGTAGAATGTTCACATCCTGCTGTCCATGACAGAGGATATCTGGAAATATTGTGTGAACACTTCAACAGGAAAATACATATTATTTTTGTAGTAACCCAAAACACACTCCATTTAATCACTGATAACAACTAAACATTTTACTAGCTAAGGAATAGATACGTACTTGACCAAACGTTTCTCGTGTGAACCAATTTAACATTCATAGACCACTGCAGCAAAAACATTTCTTTTTGTAGATAAAACGAACAATATAAAATTATCTCTCTGATGATCTCAGTAATTTTAATTTAACGAACCTTTCTGTGTCTGAAGTTTTAAGAGGGAACATCATTATATCAAGATTTTTGCAGACTTTTGCCCTCATTTTGGTTCATTTTCGTTCCGGCCGTTGTACCCTACGGCCGTCTTCAGGTGATGAATGGATATATTTTTTATCATCGGTACAGAAAAATGCCCGTTTTGTCGGTTGCATGGGAACGTTCGCATTCCATTGTTCTATATCGGGTGAGGTTGATTTTTTGTTTCCCCAGTTGTTAGATGTAATTGGGGTAAAAAAATCTGTTGTTTCTGGAGTTGATGCCTTGAGGGAGGTTCTCCAGTCTTGATGATAAAAAGAGACATCAATTCATCATTTGAAGACGGTTGTAGGGTACAACGGCTGAAACGTTGTGTTCAATAAATGAATCAAGATGAGCACAAAACCCACAAAACACTTTATATAAACTTTCACCTAAATTCATAGGGGAGACACTTCTTTGAAAAAAAACGTTTGAAAGCACTCAAGTCCACAAGATAATTCAGAGAAAACGAATATCACACTTTTCTTACAATTGATAAAAGTTAATCCCAAAATGCATCTATCCTTTAAGCTTTCAGAGATACCAATATTTTTATCTGTACTTATAAAGAAACAACATTCAGTAAAATAAAATCTCACACAGTTCGATATCTCTTTACAAACATTGAATGAAGTTATTTTCTTTCCAGCTTCAGAAAATATTAAAGTAAAAGAGTAAGATGAAGATTGTTTTTTCCCCTCGTGCTACATGTAATCTTCCTCCACCACCAGTTAGCTACTTCTAAAAAAGATAGCAGCACCCAACAGGTCATGAGGATATTTCTCTTACCGACAATCCGTAAAAGATCCTGAACTGATCCATTCATAAGAAATCTGACTAAATACGTATGTATAAAATGTATGAAAAAAATTTAGTAAATACTTTTCAATTGAAGAAATTTCTGGATCAGCCCGAGAATTCAACCACTTTGTCTGAAATTTCATTGAAAATTATTGGCGAGAGTGTGTGGACAAAAATTACTATGATGCATGGGAGGTAAGTGTAAAAAGATCCAGGATCCTCCATAAAATTTTATCATTATCTACGACCCATTCTTCCGAGTGAATCCATATACCTCCTCCAAGTGGCAGAGCTTAATTAATTAACATTATCATAATTAACTTAATTCCGTGACTCAATCGCGAGAAACAAATTCAACTGCGGCAATAAAGGTTAGTGGGGCAAAGAAGATCAAAAGAGATCTTCACTTAAATCTTCTTTGAAGCAATTTTTCAATGTAATGTCGATGATAAATGTTTGACTACCCGGTAACGCTTCCGGGTGGCAGTCCTGAGTAACCAGACTTACAAGTAATTAATGGAAACAAAATAAAATTGATTCAGACTTTGAAATAATTAATGGAAACAAAACAAGATTGTTGAAATATTATCGAACGATTTCTGCAAACTTTCATTTCCTTGCCTCTTCCTCTCTTCCATGCTGCAAGGTTTATGAAATATCAAATGTTCTCCGGCTGTGCATGTCAGCAGTTTCGTCAAGAGCTTCTATGATAACACTAAAATTAATTCCAAATGATTGAACTGATAATTCTCGTTTGATCATTTCTTTTCTCGGGGAAGGGGCTGGAGAATATTTCTGAATTACTTCTTGATGGGAAAATGAGGGAGAGAGAGGCAAAGATAGATATTTCTAACAATTTTTGATAATACAGAGGAAGTGAAGAGGATATTTATCATTCAATTCTTGATAGAAAGGGAGGGGGCAGATGAACATTTATAACTTATTCCTTGATGAGTAGGAGGGGGATTTTCCAACTTGGCTCTGGATGGGAGGGAGAGAGGGGAACACTTCAAATGATCCAACATTATCCTCACATCTGATAATGCAGAAGAAGCCGTCAGAGTTAGAATCTACGCTCACCAAACCGAGACTCGGATATGTCGACATAATAACAAGATGAGGGTCAATTTCTTTTTTAGTTTAAAATCAGTAAGCCTTTGATTAGTACGGTTTTGTTTGATACTTTTCTCGTCTTTTGTACGAGTTGGATTTTGAGCCCCATCTATTTGAATCATTTAAGTTGCTTCTACCTGAGTTAAAATGTCACGCTTTCAGTAAAAGACTGGGGAAAGGTGTTATAATGTATTATATATATATATATAGTATGAAGAAATATAGCAGAGCAGGTGGATAGATAGTCTAATAAGAGATTAGAGACAGGACGAAAAATTAGGTAGTTTGATAAAAGGATAGCTTGGGAGAAGTAAGAAAAGAAAGCTCGGTAGTTTACTAAAGAAGTAGGGAAATTCATGCATATAAAATTAATCCATGTTTGCATATGTATGGAAGCATGGACGGGCAACGAAGATTGAATAAGGAAGAGAATGAGAAAATATAGGAAAATGGTGAGAGAAGAGCAGAGTCATGAGATCTAGGATAATCTTAGTTGTCAACACCTATGGAATTTCCATGGGTTCGGCTACTTCTAAATGCTGGCATTGGATATTTGATTTAATGCCGATTTTCAATTCCTGCATCCGACAAAAATGAACTGAAATCTGTAAAAGATGAAGAGAATCAATTTATCTTACTATAATTCATCAAATGTCTGTCTGTCTGCCCACTTTAGCAAAGCTCAGCAACCCTACAATATATCCCCATGGAAGTATCTATGTGTAATAATGGGGCCCAAAGTATATAAGCCAGTTTTGGAAACACTTGATAAGTTTTTAAGGGAGGGTCATTTGTAATGAAAGTATCATGCTAAAATCGACCCCAACTTTGCATCCGGCTACGTTTATGCTTACTTGAAAATGAAGTATTTCTTTTGCTCACCAAATGTCTGTCTGCTCATCTGTTCCAGCATAACTCGGGGACAGCTAGATCAATGTCCACTGCATTTTTCTTCGTTACTAATAGAACCCATGTGCATTATTTTCTCATATCAGGCTTCGAAAATTCAGAAAAAAACATAATGTTGGGTCTACTTTTGCGCTCTCCCCGACAACAACGATCTGATTTTTATGTATTTCTATTGAAAAAAGTGCCAAAATATGTGTTTATGCTCTAGAATGTCGAAAACTACGCATCAAAGGAGGAAAACAAAGGCATATTCGGATCAGCAGTTCTCAATTTACCTACAGCACACATTTTGCTGAAGAATCCGTCAATTTTTTTTGGAAGTCAGTCGAAATATATGTAATTTTTTCATCTAGAATTTCCTCGAAACGATTAGAGCTAGATTCATAAAACTATTTTGAGTCAGCATCTTCCGGGAAAGGTTTTTCCACTGAATATTTGAATCTACACAAAGGTTTTCTTTTTTAGGTTGTTCAATAGCCAAATGGTTAGAAGCACAGAAAATGTAATTGACAGACTATGACGGAGAAAGGTTTTTTCCCTCTTTAGTTTTAAATGCTCTCACTCTATATGGATTCAAGCCACCTGGAAATTTGTCATTTTTTTCTGAAATTCATGAAGTTTTTTTCAAATTTATAATGTAGTTATAATGCTAAACTGGGGCCTCACATGGATTTCGTCATAGGAAAACTGCGAACGTGAATTTCGATCTTTCTCTCTCTCCCACTCTCTCTCCCTCTCTCATAGCTAATGTTATTTTTGCAGTATTTATATCAATAAATACTGAAGCATGTGTGTTTGTACTTTTATATGTCACGTCACAGAGGAAAACAAAGGCCTTCTGGAAATCAACATGTATAAATTTACAGAGGTACACATTTTAGGTCGAATTTTATGAAAATAAATTCGTATGGGGTCTGCGTTCTCGCTCAAATGCAACTAATTTTATCGTTAAAGGAATCAATGTGAGAAAGAATAAACAAGTGCTTAGAAAGGAAGTAAACACAATCGGCTTACCGAATTCAAAACCTGATTGAGAAGTTTTTTGTCATTTAATTACTTTCAATTTCTCAGTGCCTATGACACTTTGGCAGTGTTTTTTTTTCAAGAAATATTACTCTAACCATTACAATAAAACCTGTTTTTTCTTTGAGCATAAAAAACCCTAACCCTTAACCCTAATCCAAACCCCAAAGCATCAGTGAAACGGGCACAATTTAATTCCGATTATCTTCTTTGACGCGCAAACTATTAACGCCAAATGTGAGCACATGCATTCTCAGTTTTAAGAAAAATTATTTTTTGAGCTTTTAAGGGTGGATACGCAGACTTCCTTAAGGTTGTTTGCTGGCTTGAGTAGGTCTGATCAGAGGTGTGTGCAGGTACAACAAGTGAGAAGGGTTCACACCGCTCCCACTAAGTTTTTATTTCATGAAATCCCTTCAAAATATCATTCCCTTTCCAGTCATGTTAGATTTAGAGTTCTTTTTTTCCAGGGCAACACCGTGTAGTCCAGGTACCCTATTTGTATCATACTGAAAGTGTAATCCTGTTCATCTGCATGTGACTTTTAGGTAACTGAAATGGTGCATTGTAGCTAGAAGTATAGAATTAAGCTACTCACAAAGAAAATGTTTTGAATTCATTAGCGCCGAACACCCTATTCACGCCCTCTAAATGAGCAAAGAAAATCAAAAACAGCACGTAGGGCGTTCTTTCGGTTAGTTCAATTCAACTGATTCAATAAGCATTTTAATCATGGGGAAATATATTTCTTTCGAAACTTGGTCCAGAACCTCGGTTGAATAATCTTAATACCCCTCCTCCTACCACCATCTTCATTGTTATCTCCCCCTCTTTTTACTACTACTACTACAACTAGTAATGCTAAATAAACATTTTCTCCATCGTATTAAGCTGAATTGATGTAACATTTCGTCGAGACTCTCGGGTGAAAACCCTTCCTTTTCCTACTCCTCTCTTTTCCCCTGCCTCCTGCTACAGCAAGCACAACTGTTAATCCTAAATATCGACTTTCTCAGCCGTATCATATTAGATTGATATGAAACTTTGTGTTGACCTTCGGGTGAATCATTCTTATCTTCTATTCATCTTTTGTTGGGAAACTTAATCACCCACGGCTTACCCTCTTCTTCTATTTTTTGTTTTGAAAAAAAGACCTCTTCTCTTCTTTTTCTTTTCTCTTGGAGTGAGGAATTATTCGCAACTTTTCAGGCTGTTTCACATTAGATTGATTTGGAATCTCAGTGAATTGGATTCTTCTCATCATTCAGTTGCGTAGAATAGTTGACGGCTAAATACAGAATAATTTAAAGAGTCAGTTCTATCTATCCCTCTCTCTCATTCTCCCTCTCTCTCCCCCCTCCCTCCCTCTTTTCCCGGAAAAAATTACCGAAAAAACTTTTCACATTCGCTAAAAAAAATCTAAGGAATATCGCATTTGTTTATGTTTGATTACTTACGTTTTTGTTCTTTGTTTATATTTCATATATTGAAAAAAAATCACCAATTATTATAATTGCTACTCACTGGGTATTGCCCAGAAATGCCTTGCTAAAAAGTTCGTCACCAACCATAGATCGCTACCACATGGATCGATTCGAACGTACAGATGGTGGACACATTATTTAACTTATGGTTATTGTTTAATGGAATTCAGTAATCTAATTCAGCAAAATTGATTTTAGTTTTACACTAGACAAATGACAGAGGAAAAAAAACTATTTTTGATCACTATTTTTTGTCTGAGAGCTCGAAAGTGTGACTCACTTGATTAGAACTCAGTGTTCATCCGAACAGAGACATGAATGCAGGAATCATTTGAGTAAATCCAATTGTCATGTAGAAAGCAGCCAAATGAGTCTTCTTATCATTCTGTTCCATAGATTAGAGAACTGGGGAAAGTAAGACGTCATTAAAAAACAAAACAAAAGATAAAAACAGGTTGAAACCTATTTTAACAGTTTTGAGATTTCGTATCGTGTCTATCCCAATTCAATAAGTCTGGCACCTTTGCAGTCCTCGAACACAACAAACAAGGAATAAGAGCAGCCGAATCGTATTACTGGATTAAATTAAAAAGAAAGGTTTTCATTGAATTTGTTACGTCTTGCAATGAATCAACCGACGACAGTGATTTTGTTCGTTTCAAGAATGTATCCCATAAATAGTTCCGGCTCCTTCAGCTGCACTCTTCCCTTTTTAGAATCCCAAAAGTCCTCAAGATAATCCAAGGCTAACACGGCATCGATAAAGAATTGTAAGTAGAGAATTTTTGTACGAAAAATCATTTTAAGCCGAGCAGCCAGAGGAGAGAGTAAGCACATCTCAGACAGATCTAGAAAAAACTATCGGAAACCAGAGTTTCCCCTTCAAACATAAGCATATCCAGATCAAATCTCAGAAAAGATCTTCTACACCAAATGTTTGAGTATTCCCAAAATGAAGGAGAAACCACAGTACGACTTGTTAGGTTGACCTCACAAACTTAATATTGTCCCAATTGAGATACAATTTACATATCTTATGCACTCTGTAGGCGACACTATCTTTAGTAGTGTCTAGTTTTAGTAACAAAGTAGGTTGAATGGCATTGTGACGGCGTAATTTACTCGTGCAAAATTGGACAAACACGCATAAGCGTGTCATTCAATCCATCGCTATTTGCCTGAATGCTGATATATTCGATGGCTTTATATATTTAGTGTCAGATTAACTATGTTGGAAAAGTAGCACAAAATGCTTGCAGGCTATCAATTTCGATTCAGTAATTCTGTGCTTGCTCTAGTACCGTGGTCACAAAAGTAAGTTCTGCGGACCATTAGAGGTTTGTCAAATAATGGTCGGGGTCCATAGGAATTTTTTCTGCTGAACCTGACAAATTTTGTTGTAGAGAAACTGCATCAAACGCACAGTCATCAAAAACATCATTATTGTACATAGATCTGTACCATATTTTAAGATTCGAATATACATAATTCATTGTAAATTGAAGTGTTTTTATTGCAGTTCATCAATTAGTCTAAAAGTTAAATGTTAGAAATAGGGGTCAACCAGAATATCTCTTATTTAGAAGGGGGCCTTCAGTTTTCAAAGTTTCAAAACCACTGCTGTAGTGTTGAACGTTGACGGTTTTAGTTTATCATCTCCCATTCCTTGAGATCTTTTTGCAAAGAAAGTTATTTATTGGAACGCAGTATTTATGTGATACGTGGACAACGCCTGAATACGTATTTTAAATTGTAGTCACAACGACTGCATTAAAATCAAGACAAAAATAAAGTAGAACTACAATTATATCTGTCATACTACCTGGCTGTTATGCAAATGAAAAATTTTCATTACTATGTAATTAAAAAATAAACGTTTGGATATTGAATGCCTTAAGCAAAGGAAATGTTATTCCTATTCAGTGACACGACTTGATTGAATGAAGACATTACACATCTATAATCATATGAACTATTTTGTGGGAATTTGTCAGACGATTTGAAATCAGGATACCTTGTCCCGAATTCAAAATCTCTTTCTCACTCAATTCCCTACCTGAATTGAAACGAGCTCCTCCAACTACAAAACAGCGAATTGTGCGAGTTTGAAGAGGGGATAAAAACCAGTAGGAAAAAGTAAAGATTTCTTTAATCATTTAGAAAGTTTCCTTAACAAGTGTTTGCATAATATCGTGATGAACATAATAGAATCACTTTGATAACCATTTCAAACCAATAAGTTGTTTGAAAATTTGAGGGGTGTATAGAGGCAAGACCCAACAGCCGAAAGGGGGCGTCGTGGTAGAAAGGTTGAGTACTATTGGCCAAGAAAGAAAATCATCAGCCATTTCAACGGTTTGATGAAGATATGTATTTATGCCAGTGCACGCACGCACGCACGTGTGTGTGTGTGTTCACTAAGCAGATATATTTGGTAAAAATAAGATGATCATCAGTGTTTTCAAAGATATCGATTCAATGGGTCGAGGTTGTTAGGCGTCATTGTTTGTAGTGGAGTCGGATTATCTACCTCGTCTTGGCCGTTCATTATTTTCACAACATTTCGGCCGTGAACCCCAGGCTCTCCTTTGGTATCTATTGTGTTGTAGAATGCTGAAGATAGTTCCTGTGGAGCCAAAGTATCCCCATGTACACGTAAGGACCGGTTTTTGCATCTGCTTCTTTAAGGAGCTTATCTCCCCTCTTTTTTTCTACGTTTTCCCAATAACGTTGCTTTGTGTTCAACCTCACATGTACAATCGAATATACAAGAATGAAAGTTTTGTTGAATACAACACTTCCATACAGGCCTTAATGTAGAGAAAATGGGCATAGATGAATATTGCTTCAAGCGTGGGTGTCCGGGGCTGGGGTCAGGGGAAAGGTGAGAATGTTCATTTAGTGACTAGAATCTAAAGACTGGAATCTAGTACTTAATTTTCAGCTTTTAGATTTTCTTTTATGTGAAAGGTTGAAGTGTTCATGTGCCAATTGTTACCTTTTAGTGCTTTCGTATTCATTTTATATCGATCAACACACTTCGTCTCATTGTTGAACGATTCAAACATTAAACGTTAACAGATTTTTGCCTGGCGGACAAATAGAACAAATAATACCATACAGAAAGCACACACACACACACACACACACACACACACATATATATATATATATATATATATATATATATATATACATTGGTGTTTGATTAGATTTCTACAGAGTGAAATTCACTTGACAACAGCAGAATTGTCGAGATGAATATCGTGTCACTTTGGCATGTAATACAAAACTACTTTGACCATTTGCCAGGCTAATTGGTAGTTGTATATCAATAATGGAATCCATTACCAAAAGACACATTTCTCTGACAACAAGGCCAACGCTATTAAAATGCCACATCTAGTCTATCATTCTGTACGCAGCCATCAAAACATTAACTACCACAACAGAAGTCAAGAAGAAACTTTGACTCAGCGGGAATGAGGTTGCTTTGAAGAAAGCTGGAAATATCATATAGTAATAGAGTAACAAATGAGGCAGTACTCCTACACGCTCACACAAATAAGATGATTGAATGATAGACACCTTTAATTCCTGGGCCATATCATCAGGAATGGATAAATTTGATACCCTACATTAAAGGCCAGATACCTGAGAAAAGTGGTGAATGAAAACAAAGAAGTCAAACCTGCCTGCTGTAGATCACAACTCCTATTCAAACTGAAGATGATTATTGTAAATTTTAAAAAATATGAACATGTATTTTCAAGTATAAATGCATTTATTTATTACAATAATGATAAATTTTGTACATATGTAAGACTTGTCAGTTTGGCTTAGTCAGTAAGACAGCCTGCTTCCAATCAGTTGATTACGATTTTACATCACGATAAGGGAATGACAATCATACTGATTCTATGAGAATAGAATAAGTTTTTGCGTATTTCTATCATAAGTTTTAGTTGATATGATAGACTAGTCAATTTAGCTCAGTGGGTAAGAGACACGGCTACTAATCTATTGATTGTGATTTCAATTTTCTGTAAAGAAAGTTCATTTTACTCCCCTGAATTTGATGAAGATTGTTCTTGTTGTACCTTTTCTTCTCCTTGTTATAGTAGGAAAACAAAGTCAACTCCAGACTTGGACTGGAGTTTGACAAAAGCATATGGACAGAGTGAAAGACTGAACAAAACTAAGGGAAAAATACATCATTGATTTGAAAGGATCGCAAAGGATTGTTTGATGTGGAGTGTCATGTCCACCAAAGCCGGTAATGGGTTAAGTACCTCAAGTGGGATAAATATCTACAAATCCAACATGAAATGTTGTCAGTCAACCTGGATTTGACTGGAAAGAAACTTTTCTCACAGAAAGAGGAACCGAATCGGAAGCGAAATATTTTTCCTACAAAAGGAAAAAAGCAGATCCGGGTTGATATATTTTAATCATTGTTTCAATGCTTCAGTTAATTCAAGACAACCTGAAGGGATCTATTATTATTCATTTCTGACAATTATTTTCCTCCATTTTTTTTTCCTTTTTCAGTCGCCTTTTTTCTTTATCCTCATTCAACTTGGACAATCATTCAACAACAGTGAGTAACTAGTGCAGAGAGAAATGAACAATGAGTTCCCGATGAGACGAAAACTCACGTTCTTTTTTGCCACACTCTCACCAGGAGATAATTTCTCATTTTCAGAGTTTGGTTGTGATCAAAAATGCTAAGGAATTAAAATGAAGGAAAAAAAAGTCACACATGAATAAAAATTGTTCACAATACATTGGGCGATAGAAATATATTTTTTAAAAATTGCTTCACCATTTTGTGAAAGCGTTTACTTAACAAAATCGAATCACAAGGAGGAATAGCATTTTGTTGCTGACCAATAGTAGAAATCAGGAAGGAATTTGTATAAGAGATTTATTTATGTGTAATGACAATCAAGTCGATGCCTATGAGTGTATAGTGTGCAAAACCCTAAGTTTAAAAGGTGGAATACGCTGTATGTCCATTGCACTTCATCTAGACTTCAGCTCACAGACTGGAAAGTTATTTCCCATACATGACCCCGCCATCTAAGAATCCGTAATCGTGGAAAACCCTCCCAAAATCTTCGTCTGCGAAACCAAGCCATTCATACGAGTGTAGTTATTTAGATGGTTATGCTGCATGGTTAAACAGTAACGTTTTACCCACACACTCATACATCTACACATTTACATATCCACATGTGTATATATGAGCATGTATATATATATATATATATATATATATATATATATATATATATATATATATATATATATGCATGGATATACCGCAATTACATAATCTAGACGTCTCACTTGTCATCTTTTTGATCAGAGTGATATAAGAGCCCATTTGAATAAGCATACACCATTTCAAGCCACAATACGCTAAATGTTGGCCAGCATCACCCAAATACTACAGAAATCTATTTTCAGAGAAACCTACGGTTCTTTAAGTGATTCAAATAATATGCTTCAAAATCTGCTCTCAATAAGATCTCATAGGGACATGAGCAGTGGGTGCTGAATGTGTTTAGTAACGGGAAACTCCAGCCGAGAAGAGTTAGATCACTCACCACAATAAAGCTCACAAGGAAAGATTGCCGACAAGCTCACTTCTACGAATTTGTGATGGATTGATCATAAGAATTGTGAAAAATAAGATTAATTTTTAAAATTTTCATGATGAATGGAAGAGCAGTTGAAAGCGCTGAATCGAAAAAAAATACACATGATTTATACATAGCAAGCCAATCAGCCAGCTAGTCTGAAGGCGGAAATAAAAATGTCGGTAACCATTTTGATGACTGTTTTCTTTGACAATTTCTAATAAAAAAAATTAGGTATAAAATCAGAAATCTTCGGTTCAAATTAATTTTGTGTACGTGTGTGTGTGTGTGTGTGTGTGTGACACATAACTATTGCTTTTGTTTTCTGTTTATTCCCGGGAGAGCTCCAAGAGATATTATGAAGTTGTTTACTTCACAGCTTAGGCACGCGAAGTGAACATTAAAATGGCCTCCAACGGTTCTTCATGAATTTACCTGCGTGCTGTCCATTTTAAGTACGGGACACTTTGAATCAAAGATTTCAAAAGGTTACTTGACCTTCTCCACAAGCGACGTTCAATGGTACGTGTAAAGGCTTCTTGCAAGACACGCTATCTTCGGGAACAAGAGGTAAGGGTTAGTGACGCTTCTCTCCAGGGATTAAGTGCTTTAAAATCGAATCATTACAAGAAATTGCATTTCATTGCTGAACAAACAGTGGGGATCGAGACAGAATTTGCAAAACACGTTTATCTATGTGCAATTGTAGTTATCAATGTCTTTAAACGTAGGTATATAACCTACGTATATGTATGTATGCATTTAAATGAATGAATGTATGTATTCAAATAGTTAAATGGTTATATATATATATATATATATATATATATATATATATATATATATATATATATATATATATATATATATATATATATAGTACTTTGCTTTCATCTTTGGAGATTGTTGTCACTGTCTTTGTAAGTATATGAAGCTAGATGGACGTAATCATCTGCTTTCAGCTGATTGATCAATAAAAGATGCTCCATAACCGTAGCCTTGTGGTAGACTAAGCTTAGTAAATAATTTTTAGATGGCTACCATAAGGTGATTGTAAGCACAACAGACATGTAGGGCTTCTCTACAAATGTGAGTTCTGTTCTCATGAGGTGCTTCGTTCTTGTAGCCTTATGTCTGACTAAGTTTGGATAGATAGATAGGTAGATGTATAGACTGATAGATATGAACAGTCTTAAATAGTTGTATTGATAGATAAATTTGAACAGCCTGAGATAGATAGATAGATAGATACGCAGGGTAGAATGAGTTTTTGCCTTCAGGTCTCATAAACACAAAGTTGTTGTGGTAACTATTGCACCTTGAGACCCTCTGAAACCTGATAAATTATTCTCGCATTGAACTAGATAAGAGACACTCACCAAAGCTTTCAGAGATGGGTGAGGAAGGGAGAGCCACTCACCCAGCCTTTGGCTTCAGTCCAGTGTCCACTCGAGGGCACTCCATCAACTGTCCGTACCTACTTCCTCCCAACACCATTCCGTTTCACTTCACTTCAAGCAGATTCGAGATTTGATCGTCAAACCGTGAGGGTCAAATTCAGTTCTGAGAAGCATCCTTGAACGATTTTCTTGCTTGGGGCAATCAGACAATTGCTTATTCAACATGAACCCTCTGCCATTCTCTACTCTTAATCATCCCAACAGTTGGACCAAGATAATGAGCGTAATTAATAGATTTACTGTTACGGCCAAATCGCGTAGGATACATTGGTTCTCGTACGGTGACCGAAATTAGCCAACGCACAGCATGTCCAGTCCCTAGATCGGTGACTTACTTTGTAAAGCAGATGTTGTAAGCAACTGAGGATCGTGCAGAAGCTCACCCATGGTGATCTCATTAATCATCATAAGATGACTATGCTCTATAATGCAGCCAAAGGTCTGCTCTTTCCAACACCCGAACCCTCTGGATGGCTTGGCTGCGAGCGACAAGGATCGAGTAGTGTATTTACGTATCAGAAAAGAAAATATGAAGATTATATGCGCCAGTCTCTCAAATAGAACTAACATCTGATAACTGGTGCTAGAATGCAAAGCTCCTCTGCTAATAAGGTCAAATAACCTTATTTATTCTAGCATATAGCCGTCAAAAATGACGGTGTTATTTATGTATATATCAGCACTAAGCGACCTACAGTTATTTCATAAGGTAATTCATTTTTGATAATCAGAGTATCCTAATATATTTTTTTAAAACATCTCAACTTAACTCAAACTGTTTTTATGTGATCAGACATAATATCTTCGGAGTTTCTA
Source organism: Thysanoteuthis rhombus (assembly GCA_963457665.1). Lineage (NCBI taxonomy): Eukaryota > Metazoa > Mollusca > Cephalopoda > Oegopsida > Thysanoteuthidae > Thysanoteuthis > Thysanoteuthis major. The sequence continues at coordinate 531,210 of OY735205.1, read as the reverse complement.
TTACGTAATCTTCTTTATTATGTCACAATAGACCATCTCATTTGAAAACACTGTATTGCTTTGATTACCTATAGTAATTCATTTCATTGGTCCGATCCATTATAAATTTGAGTTGGGTTTTTTTTCAGAAACATGAATACTGAAGATTATTAAAATAAAGTAATTTGCTTATATTTCAATTATATTTTTACAGTTTGAGATTTGATCTACGAATTAACATTGGGGAGTTATGTATTTCTAACTTATGACTAACATTAAGATTTTCATCCTGATATGAGAGTTGAAAGTATGTTTTTTAGATTTTGTAAAAGACAAAAATAGAGAGTGATAGGAAACACTTGTAAATAGATTTTTTGTGTGGTTTACTCTGTCAGTTTTCGTAGGCGGATTGATTAAAACCACAGGACGAACACATTAGTTTCAATGTTCCCAAAAGATGACAAAAAAAGAATTGTAAGCCCAAAAGAGAATGTTATCGGCTGAAGTACAGATGATACATAAATCACAGTGTATTAAAATAGACTTAGAAATCTTCCAGCATATGAGCACACATTTCACAGGATGCATAATTGACCTCTAGAGATGAAATTGGAAGTATTCACTCACGTCTGACTTTTTGTCTATCTCTCCACACAATATCCCAAAGTTCTCAATGAATTTCGATGACAATAAATGAAAGAGTGGACCATGGATTAAGGAAGAATAGGTTGAATTTTGCAGTGAATTAAGGAATTAAACTTACCCGACCCTTGCATCGTATCTATAATCTCTCAAATTAATTTTTTTAATCGGGTTGGGGTAGGCCTCAAGGTAAGGAACGACGAATTCCAATGACATTTTGATGAAGGGTAAGCCATGGGCTAAGTAAGAATTGATTTTCAGGGGTGAGGGGCGGATCCAGGAATTCTTTTTATGATACACCCCCTCATATTTGCTATATACGAACTGATTTTCATTCATTTTTAATTAGGTATGCGCTTTTTGAGTGCTTTCTAATTGAATACTTGTAAAATCCCATTTATAGATAAAGCAATCATTTCTAATTTGGAATTCATTTAGTGCACCAAAAATTCTTCCTATTTTAAGTGAAATCAGTTGGGAATGATCCTGATCCTTCTGGATCAATGAATTCAGTAGTCTCTTGTGATTGAACTCATCATTGTTAACCTATAAAGAAGTGATTGATAAAACAAAATGATGGATTAGAAAGGAAAAATGGCTAATAATGATGCTGGAAATAGAACGATGGTGTAACGGGAGAAAGCAAATGAGAATGAGACTTCTTATACAGACAATGGCCTGTCTTCCATACAACCTTGCCAAACTCTATGCCCTGGAGAGAATGGAAGCGAGACATTCTCAGTGTAAATCAATGGCTGGGAGAAACTGATGAGAGATGCCGCCAACACATTTTCAAGTCAGTCGACCGGAAATAAAATGACCTTGGCACAGATATGCATTTACCAAGTTGAATGCTTGTAAAAGTCCATTCATAAATCTCTTAATTATTGACCTATAAAGAAGTGATCTGTTGAAGGGAAATGCTGAAAAGGACACAAGCCTATAACGGAAAGAAATCAAGAAGACAGGTAACTCACATGATAGATATTTGTTAAAAGGGAATCTCTTACCACTGCTGTAAAATTGAATAAGCGAAGGAACATACTCTTTGCAAAACCTGCGACGTTGTTTAAAAATTCTTATCGGCATTTTGGCCACATTTGTTTCTCTTATAAAACTATTTGTTTCCAATCGATTTTCTTAAAGTAATTATTTAAGGTTGTTAAGATACTTAAGATATGAGAGTTATTGAAAAATGTCTGTATCTCGAATCAGATTCTTACTTCACAAGGATTGATTTAAAAAAGAACAATTTGAGTTAATTTAACGTTAAGAAGAAAAAGAATACTGCGCTTTCTTCATGTTCTCTCTCTCTCTCTCTCTCTCTCTCTCTCTCTCTCTCTCTCTCTCTCTCTCTCCTTCCTTTTAATACTTTCAACGTTTTTCCAGCTTGGTCTGAGTTGGCATTCATAGCATCTGTCGACGTTAGTCGCAGATGAAAGCAAAAGTGGGAGTAGAAACAAAGGCAAATATGAAAAAAAAACTCTATCTGGCTGTCATCAGTTTTGAAAGTCGGGGAGGAATGGGCATCACTACGTTACATTCAATGGTAAGTGATTCTTAAGCAATTCAATCTTTATTCCGGCAATTGAATTTCAAACTCAGGTCGAGGATGTTTACGTTTAGTGATGCCCTTGGGAGAGGTAATAAGCCACATAAAAAAAGCTATGAATGAAATTACAGGACTGACTCGGTTCTTTAGCATTGGAAGGCAAAAAGTCTAGGAAAAGGCAAATCTTTAATTCAAAGCCGTGAGCTGGAGTCACTCCGACATTTACACCGGTCTTCTTCTGGCAATTCATGCGATCACCCAGGTGCCATGTTTTATCGGTCCTTGCTTTTCCCTTGGGCATCATCGAAGCGCAGAGAGAAGAGATTTGCTTCATGGGTGATGGACCGGCCTCCACATAAACTTATTCAGGTTTACACCCTGCATTGATACAATGATTTTTTCGGTGGGGATCCCTGGTCTTGCGAAAATGACGGATGCCACCAACACATTTTCAAGTACATTCACCGAATATATTACAGTGCAAAAGACGAAGAACTGACTAAAATAAATTGTGTGGATCCTATCCTGCCATTCTCAACCTTGACAAAGGTTGAATTAACAAAGTAGGTCATATTCCCGTTCATTTATTTTCATATTATATATATGTGTATATATATATATATATATATATATATATATATATATATATATATATATATATATATATATATATATATCCTTCTTTTCCTCTTTGTTGGTCAAGTGTGATTACTTTCGCACATTGTCATTACCAAAAAGAAAACATACGTCCTCATTGCTTTCATAAATACGTTGATGTACTTCTTTTTTCATTCGTATGGCAGATGAAATCAATTCGCAAATCAATTTGCATAGTAATCGACAGATCATATGGGTTCGACCAAAAGCTATGCATATCGTGTGTAATAATAAATGTGTGTGCCTATGTTTGCACGCTCACGTAGATTCGGCAATATAGACCTAACATTTACAGTGCTCTGTAGATCTTCGTAGGTAGCATTCCTTGGTCACAACTGCTAAATACGAAGGAAAAAACATTCCTCACCAAATTTAGGAGAGTAAAATTTTACATTTCCCTATCACAATTTGAAATCACAACCAACTAATTTTTATGTCAGAAATACGCATGGGCTTATTTAATTCTAATAAATGAATATTTATACTAAATAACACATTTCTATAATGTTTTTTTTTAATTATATATACAATAAAAAGTTGCAGTGATTATCTTCGGTCAGAATAGAAGTTGGATAGGCGTTTGATTCTGCAGCAGGTAGGTGTGTACTTCTACTTCTCTGATGTAACAGTATGCAACCAAATGACCCTGTTTCTTATCTCATCAGTGGTCTCAAGGAAAGGGATAGCACAATAGACAGTATGACAGTAAAAAATGTCATTTTCTGTTGATTTCTCAACTTTCTCCTGAGACTCTTGAAGATTCTAAGCCGAGTTAGATGCAGTTGCCGAGAAAAAGAGATGCCGTTGACCATAAACGTTGTGTAGTGCGTGGAATTAGGAAGAAAGCCTCCTTCAGTGTTAATATATGACGGAATGATACTGAATTGACCTTTACAGGATGCAAACCTGTGCAAAGAGCGACACAATCTTCCCTCAACTTAGCTGATACTGACCAAAACGAAAAAGCAGAGCACGATTCATTTGGCATCGACTTGTCAGATAGACGCCGAATTTGGCATCCAACCACTTTAAGAGGACCTCACTGTTGTTGGCCCTCTTCCAGACTAGTTGCCAAGGCAAAAGAACCCAATCTGCCTTGATATTTCACCCATATTCGGGACTGGGCAGATTCATTTCCCCCAAATAATTGTAATGAGGCATTTATAAGATATTTCTCTTCTTTATAAACTAACAAAAGAGGTGAAGAGACGGGTGTTAGTGTGAATACGAATGCAGAATGGGTTGAAAATGGAAAGATCAAAAAAACGAAGATTGAAAGCTTGGGTGCAGTTACAAAACCGAGTGGATCAGTCTTCTACTTCGATCTCTGTGGCATTTTCTCTTCTGACTGCTGACTACTATTCATCAGCATCCTTCTCTATTGTCCTGTCAAATTCAATTAGCACCATACTTCCCATTCTCACCTACTTGAAGTGTTTGAAGCAGTTGACTTTCCCAAAGAGAGCCGCTGGCACCTTTTATCTATCATTCCACTTGACTATTCGTCTGCTTAAATAGGCAGCTCAGATTTCGCCAAGTTGTAAGTATCGTAAGGGTCAATTGCAGGGCACTATTTTAGTATGTCCTGTTGACTGGAAATGACTTGATGAGGTCAAGACGTCTGCAAATAAAGTTTACCATTGCTCATAGCTCTGAAAGTTTATCGGTAAAGAGGGGAATATTTTATCTAATCGCACCGATAATTGTCGATAAATGATGACGATGAATATAATTTTAATACAATGAATATTATAATTCACAACGAGTCAATCTGTCCGCCTGCCATAATAAGGGAAACTGCTTGGCGAAACTTTTCGAGATAGATCTCTTTTAGATTATATTAATTATTATTTCACAAATGATTTGGAAATTATTTACCAGTAAATGTTTAAAATTATTTAAAATTTTCATTCTACTAAATATGATTCAATGAGGTTTTCTGGACATTACACTGCTCCAGATTTCTACTCATTGGTGTACCGTTAGAAGAAAATTGAGTATTTTACTTGATAAAATTCATTTGAAAAAAATTGTGTTCACTATTTAATTATTGAATTCATATATAAAAAGTTTACTATGTGTAAAAAATAGTTAGAATGTTTTTTTAACGTTAGAACCACCTCTATCTATTTTTGTTACATCTAAAAGATCAGAACACAACTTCCAGTACATGTTTAGCAAAGGAAGGAGAGATTTAATAGTGATGTAAGCCATTTGGAAAATGAGGAATCGATTTGATTTTTTGAAGCTGACGATGTCCAAAGAAATCTAAGATAAAAAGAAGGGAAATTCAAATATGACTGCAAATAAGTAGAACTGACTCAAAGTAACATTTGTGAGGTTTTTTTTCTATCAAAGTAGTAAATAAACACCCTGGCCAAAAGTAAAATACTATTTTTTGAATGGAATTTCTGATTGGAATTGTGGAAACTGAGTTGTCTGTACTTTTTGCCTCCCAAGGTTGGAGAGCCCAGTCAATTTTGCTACTTTTATTCACGGCTTGGAAGAGGGAAAGACATAGATTTATGCATTTCCTAAGGTCATTATTGCAAAGTGAATGGAAAAACCTTCGCTCAGTGTTTGAACTTGGCTCTCCAGTTCAATTGTCCACGCTGTTAACCATCACACTGCTCGCACCTCAAGCTTTAATGCATATAACTGGAAAGAAAAATATGGGAGAGCAATTGACCCATACACTCATTCATCCACTCTTTTTATGTATCCCATTGTAACATGTCAGCGAGACTACAGTCAAGATGACTGGTGATGGGACTAAGTGTAGAAGACTTGGACATAACTTTCCCTTGAGAATTGGCGTAAAATTGATTAGAGTAGTTCAAACCTAATTCAATTTTTCTTGCTCTTCTTTTATATTGCGAATAAACACTCTCCCCCCCTCTTTCTCACACACACACACACATACATATATATATATATATATATATATATATATATATATATATATATATATATATATATTGTAATACCGACTTAGGCTCTTTCCGATCACTTCGTCATAATTTTCTTTGGAAATTAATCAATGCATCTCATCACCGCTCAGCAATGGGTAAAATAGCCGGGTAGGTATCGCTCTCTAGTCTGGGAGGTGATTATAATAATCAAGCTCAAAGTAAAGTAAAATTATCAACCACTTGTGTCCAGGCAACAAGAGTGTCCCATTTTTTAATCATTCGATCATTGTCTCGTGAACGGTTCAGCTGAAATGATGGCGGCGAGACACTGGGAAATATGTCCAACACACGCCCTTAGCCATTATCTATAACAGACTAAATAAAAGCGCATTGGTGTGAGAAGAGGAAATTCTTTTTCGCTCTGACTGAACCATTGTTACTTTTCTCGGCTGGTAATTTCCTGACGTTAATATGCAGATTCTTCCGTCCATGGAGCGCAGTAAATATCTTAACGAATCGACGTTGGATTCTTGTAAATTACCCGAATGCTTAAATACAGGATAAAGGCATGTTGCACGTTCGAAATGCAGTCCTCCATTCCTTGTATGAATCTCTCTCTGCACCTGCAGGATACGGTATTTCTTACCTGGGGAGGAGAAATTTAATATTCGAACCGAAATAAAACCTGCATTCTTACAGCTAAATAACTTGATTATTGGCTCAACGCAACAAAAAAAAATTGACTCAGTGCCAAACAGGGTCTGTCAAGTGTTATTCAACTCTTTCCCCACAATGTAACTCGTTTGGGTCGAAATGAGGGACCATATGCATACGTGTAGGCAAAGACAAAAATTGCCCTGTCATTCAGGGTTACGAAGGTGTCAGAATTGCCTTTCCTACCTTCCTATTATAATGCAATGACAACATGCTTCTCCGGGATTAGAATCCTCAGAAATGAACATTATATGCTCGGTGGGGAGGGGCCACAGAATGAATCAAGTTAATGCCTACACATGCGTAACCACGTATTTCATGTGCCCTTGTCGTAGAGTGATGTCTCACAGACTATTGCTAGTGATCACTTTCCTCATAGAGGGTCCAGCTGCCGAGACCCCGTGGCAAACATAGCTAAACTGCATACGAGTTTCGCATGGAAGTTTTTTTCTCTTAAATACACCGATTGTTATTACAAGGAAATCAGGTTCAGCAGCAGAAAACTTGCAAAATGACCTTTTCATCTTCCACTCGATATTCGGTGCGTTGTAGATATGTGCTGGTTAAAGTCAAGTTTGGCACAAGGTCATACACATCGAGAATATTGCGAAAATCGAACTCACAATTAACGTATCAAAAGTTCTGCAGGTAAATATCCTAATCACTATAAAGATATCGTCCATAATTTTGAGAAACTTTGTCAAATTTCAAAGATATTTTCGGAAAATTGAACTCATTCTTTTCCATTGCTTTATCTCGTCAACGTTTTGATTGACCCATCCTAATTTCATTCTGTTTATGAGCAAGGGCGTCACTGGGATTTGCCGGATCATCTAGCGCCTAGGGTAGGGTCGCAGACATGCTTCCCGGAGTTATTTTGAATTTTACAGGGGCTAAAATTGCTTTTTTTTTTACCGCAATGTTAACATTATGGAATATGACATTGAAGAAAAATTAAATTTGAAAACGCATTAGGTAATCTAATCATCCCGGTATCTGTGGTCAAAAATGACCGGCAATGCTATTTATTTTACTATTTCAAAGTGTGACAAAATGTTTAATGATGTGTAAGTGTCTGAGCCCACTATCTTGTTTTAAAAGTGACCCATGCAGTTGGTGGTTGGGGTAGTGAAAATTTTAGAAGTTGACCCCTCTAGATTGTTGGAAAATTTATTTTATATTCATTAATATCAGAAATCGGAGGTATCTGGAGTATGATGAATTGTGGCATGTTCATAATATCCGTCGATTTCTGATTGACATTTTTCAACATAATTGGCTCCCAAACAAAATGAGTATCAAATTACTCTATAAACCCCAACCATCAGATCTAAAAGTCTGATTTGTTAAATTTATCAAACGCAGTGAACCTGTCCTCGTGAAATACAACGGAATCATTCCTAACATTAAAAAGGTTGAGATCGCGCGTTAATTCTTTAAAGCTGCTCAATATAGAGCAGAGAATTGAACTTCTTTAGTGACATAGTCGATCGTAGTCATGTCTTGATCCTACGAGAAATTGATCGCTTCGGTGATGGAGGCGTGGTAGGTGTGACGAGTAGCAGTTTACATATTAAAATGGCGTTCTGGATGAATGACTTTTCTTTTTTTCCCATCTGCTCATAGATGTCATTGAAACGAATTGACTTGGCACCTTCAAATATCGTTTTCAGGATCTTAAACTCTGTTTCGATGACATTCATATTGATGTCATTTCAACAGATCTCTTGCATATGATTCAACTATTCACTGTATTCTGTGTTGAGAATTGCACTGAGAAGATTTTTCAACAAAGGATCTAAAACTCGCTCAGTTAAATCTCATCCTAATCGAACAAACCATTGTATCTATACCTTCCCAGAAAGAAAGAACGAACGCACAAAAGGCTGAGAATAACGTAACATTTCTATTCATTCAATAGACAGCCATAAAATTTCATTTCATTCTTAAGAGGTTGATACATTCCTGAAATCATGCAGAATTCTTGACTACTTAGAAACAAGTACATTGTTTTGTAAGACAACTAATCTCTTTATTTTCTTTCTCTTTTTTATAGATAGGATTATAGAAATTGACAAGGGTCATGACATTAAAAAGAATGTCAGTTTTGCAGAAAAGGATGTGGGGCTATATCCACCTGGTCCCCTGTGACCTGGGCTCTGATGCATGCCATAATAAAGAATAACTAATTCTGAATCTCTTAGTGTCTTTCTCCATCGGTTGACCTAAAATGAATTTTACAGCGAAATTCCAATTCAATGCTCATATAGCAGCCAAAACACATGAATCGTCGTCGCGTCAAAGGGACTAGTCCACGCCAGGTTACGCATTTTTTTTGGAAGGGTTTACCTGAAACAGATCGTATCCATGGTGTGCGTGTGTTTGATTGAAGTCCAGCAAACAAGATATGGTCGTACACATTACGACCTTTAGAATTCCACTTGTTAAAAGCAGATCTCACACATCAATTAGCTGCTCTGCAAAGCTTTATAAACAATTGGATAAAGTCTTGACGATAGTCGTTCCTAATGACAAAGTCATTCTAATTGGATGATTTTGATACAAGAGTGAGATTCAATCACACCCTATGGTAGGGCTTTATCGGAAGATAAGGTGTGGGTTAATCAAACGCTAATGGACATTGTCCCCTGATTCTGTGTATTGCCCATCAACTACGTTTTCCCTAATCTGCAATAGACAGTGCGTATAAATACGGCTAGTGGCAATTGTGCGCAAAAACCTTATGTTGTGCAAATATTTTCCTGTGACAAAATATGAGTACACAAAATGTTTGGAAAACGTAAATTTGATATCACTTGTAGATACTTTTGGCACTGTTTGTCTCTCATGGCCAATAAAACTGTATTCTCATCTTTTAATGATTGTTTTCTACGAAGTAACGTTTTTAGGAAAAATTTTATTCTATACTTTGAACTACTTTGTTCAGTTTGTTTTTTATCAAATAACATGTAAGAAGATATAATTACCTCCATTACATAGATATATAATGTTTTCATTATATTTCAGAATTGATACGTTATATTAGGTACCTTTTTGTGCAAACTTTCATTTTCTTTGTGCACTGATTGAAAACATGTGTGCGTTCATTTCAACACTGCCTTTCAACTAAACTATCAAACGAATACATAAATGCACCATAGTTTCTCGGACTTGCTACTTCCATAGGATGATTGAGATCGATATCCTTTAATCAATCATAGATCCAATCAAAGTAATGATTCAAAAGAAAAGGGTAGCAAAGCTGATGGCCGAAACTACGATTAAATTTCTAGCCCAGATTTCGCTGGCAAAAATCTTTTCACAAGTTCTTCTTACTAGACTATCTAACAACGTAGCAGATACCATTACACTTGAAGTAGTTTCGGTAAAGACAGGGATACTACTGACAAAATTGGTCCGAGATTTACTGGCGTTCTTTGCAAGCTGAGCTTTAACATCCTTTAAATGATAGTATTATCTTATTGTCTATGTTTTACAGCAAAAATATAAACGTATAGGTATTATGCTATGTTAATTGATACGAAAAGGCAATAATTCAAATTACAATCCATTAATTAAATGAACTCGTTGTCAGTCAAAATTACCAATTGTTTCTCTTACGTTCAACACAACTGAGACTATTCAAGTGTCAGATATTCCTTGAGAATTTCATTGATTAATTCTTTCATTTGACTGTTTTTAATCTCTTTATTTTGTTTGCTTTCCAATTTTTTATTAAAATTTTTCAAAAGTTTCCCATAGGAAAGTTTAGCGCGTTAAATCTTACATAATGACCACAAATATGATATTTGTGGCAAGAAAACACCAGGTGAAAAGCATAAAACAAAAACTAGACCTTCTTTCATAGTCTTTGTATACATTGCAAATGCTGTTAATTATCTGAAATGTTGGATTCACTGTCGGCAATAAGACAGAGGTCCTTACCTGTCGTTTCACTCTTGTTTACAGAATCGGATATGCCCTGTCATCTTTCACAGTAAGCAATAAAAGTTAGAAGACTATATAATCTTCCAATATCTTGCGTGCACCCTCATTTCCCCCAATGATCTTCAGAGTGAAATTCAAAGCCAGATTCGCCAAATAACATCAAGCTTCGACGGATAAAGAAACCGGGTATCTTTGAATGTCGACCTGGCAGTAATCACCAAGCTGAAAGTGTACAGTGCTGTCTACCTGTCAGTCCCCCTTTTTTTCTGCAGTGAATCCTGGACACTCTACAGAACGCAAGTTAGGGACATACTATATGCGTTACCAACAGATATCATACTACATATGACAATCCTCCAAAATGTGAATATCACAAAGTTAGAGACCATTATTAACAGTTGTCAGATTAGATCAACTGTCCACGTCCGCCAGTGGATCGTTTAACACGCGTAGTCTTATGTAAGGGGCTGAAAAAAAGCACATACTCTGTCAGTAGTCAAAATAAAAGGTTTAAAGATCAGCTTAAAAGCAATATTTAACAGTTAAGCTTCCTCAAAGGCCTGAATTCTAACCACCGATGATCCCTAGTCTACCAAGCAGATGTTTTCCATATGCACGCATGGCGGCCAGGAACCAATGCCATGCATGCATGAGGTCATTAAGTTCCCGGATACGGTATCCCCTACCCGACCTGTGACAAGCAGGGGTCAACTCTCACCTAAAAAGCTAATAAAGTCATAGACACCGAAGACGAAAACCAGACCAGTGATGACAAATTCGAAGATAAATCAATCTTGAAACCAAAATTGGTTAGCAAGAAGGTGCGTAAAGGATATCAATGGATTACCTTAAGCTAAGCTAATCTTTAAAACTAATGTTTATCCATTCTGATATTTTTTTCGTCAGATTATTAGACGTTTTCACATCGATTTTAATTCATTTTCTACTAATTATTCTATGAGAAAAAAACAAGTAAGAAAGACAGGGCCAGTTGGACACCGGATTACAGGATTTTTATTTTAAGTCTAAGGCGTTTCCAGTTATTTTGGTCACATGGCTCGGTTACATGGTCACTGGCCTTCTTGCACGGGAAATCTGATGGGTACGTGTTGCTGACTGGTGAGGAGAGTGCTAAAAACTGATTTTGCTCATTAAAAGTAAACCTGTTGGAAATTTATTCGGATCAGATCTCAGAGACATGGAATAGTATCAGCCAGACATAAATAACTGTGAGCAAAACTCTATATCAAATGTATCATGGGAGAGTGACGCTTTTGCTCCCTATCGTTGGCCAACTTACAGTGAATTATTTTGTAATAGTTTAGCCATTTATTAATATCCCAATTATAGATTGATATTGACGCCCAGATTAAACCATGAATGGTCCAAATAACTATTAAAATATCCTCCACACTATTTTCATCAGCAAAATTGTTACCTTCTGAGGGAAGAATTCAGTGTTAAAAAAAAGTCACATCACTCATTATATTGATAGGCTTGACGATATTTTGAGAGCAAAACTGAATTCTATGAGTAAGATTTTTGAGGAAACTATTTCAGATTTGTTAGAAATTCGTCCCTGTGGATTTACAAATTTGATTAGGAGCAACCGAATTTGGCTGGTCGATTCATCACGAGACGGAGACAATTTGAACTTCTCCAAACTGTTCACGTGTTTCCCAGAGGAGTATGGTGCCACATCTCTTCGTAGAGATAGATAGATAGATAGATAGATAGATAGATAGATAGATATTTCCTGTTTATACCTACGTAATTACGATAATATTGGGTACAAAAACAAAAGATCACGTACCCCCAAGCATATATATATGTATGTGTGTGTGCCCATGTTGAATATATGTAAGCGTATATGTGCTCTTGTATATATAAATGAATGTAGTTATATATATATATATATATATATATATATATATATATATATATATATATATATATATATATATATATATGTGTGTGTGTGTGTGTGTGTGTGTGTGTGTGTGTGTGATACTGCAACAAAGACTAGAGAGGACGCTAATCACAAGTGATTTGAAAACACAAAGGTATGAAGGGAATTTCAAACAAGTACGTTATTTTCATTTCGTTTGCATCATTCAAAATATCTACCAATCTGATTCCCTTATTTCTATATCAGAAGTTCCCAACTACTTGAAGCTGAGTTGTGCCCCTTTCCATGTTCACCCCGATCGTTTCTAGGGACAAACTGAGGTCTTTCTCATGATGTTTATCCCACTTTACTTCTTTTGTAAGTTTTAGCTTTTGGTTTTAGATTAATCATATTGAACGTAGAGTATTTACTTTGTAAAGTTTCAATTGTGATTAAACGGTGTTGATTGTGAAGCAGTTCTTTCATTTTTAAACAAAATTTTAGTACAAAAATAAATAAGTATTAGCTTTAGATATGAAATCTTAAATATAGCCACATATGCAATACATCACTTCCTTTATCGACTGTCCATAGAAAATCTGGATCCATGTGTTCACTCACTCATTTGCCATGACTTTCTTAATTGGTAATTCTTCTATCTTTTCCTATCTTCTCTAACCTTTCATAGTTTCAATTCTTTAACTGTGACTATATAATACATTGTTTTTTGTCATTGATCATGTGAGAATCCGTAAGAGCTCTATGGTGACTCAAAACAAACTATGCAATAAGTTTACTCATCTAATCTACCCCTTTCTGGCGATTAGACGCAAAACATTGCGTTTAATGCACTTATCAATTCGCCCCTTTGAACTACTTGTGTCTAAAACTGAACCAACTGCCTTTTGATAATCTAGCCTGGTCAAAACTACCACTCATTATTACAAGCACTTCTCATCAGACTCCATTAGATATAGAAACCAAACGACATTAGACCCGTTATGTCATGTGCTTCCCTAACTAATCATTCTCTCCTATATTACATTTTAATGTATAGGAATAACCTAATAATCAACTCTTTCCTGTCTATAAAGATGGTACGTAGTAATGTAATCTAAACAATCTTCTATCCAAATCAATCTTCCTAATGGTTTCATATATTTTCGTTTCAGTTCTATATGTATTGATTACGAATTTCACGCTCATATTCATATTAATCTCCATGTCCATATTCATACTTGGAGCACATACTCTCTCTTCGAACGAAGAAACAAAATGGCTACTAAACTAAACAAGATATCCACTTTCGTCTTCTCCAACATTTATCGTGACGTCACGGCAGTAGCAGTAAACTCCTTGAAACAAATTCCTTGTTTCTTCCGGAACCACAACCACCCAATCGCTACACAGAAACAACTATATCTGCTACTATCCCTCACAAAATATGAGAACTATCATTCCTGTAATTGTTACGTATTTCAGATGTGTTTTCTTTTATACTTTTTGATTGTCCCTAGTATATTTTATCTTGTGTAGTGTTTGATTGACGTTAAGGTCTAATGTTTTATTTATTTTTCATACCGATATTATTTTTGGGTGAAACGTATTAAATCTATAATAAATGCTTTTATGTGTTTTACAATAATTTGTGCGTGTACATTACTATTATTTTACTTATGCTCAGACTTTATTACTGAGTTTCCTTGTATCAAAGATAATTTACTTGATATATAGATTCTTTTTAATGGGTTGAGACTTTAAAAAGTGGTTTACTGTTCATTTAAGAAATGAAATAATTTTTGAAAAATTCTACAAGTATTTTACGTCTACCCCTTTCGTGTCTACATGGTGGAGAATATGTTTGCAATAAAATATGTCGTATTGTATATCAGTGACAGTTTTACATTTATTAATATCATGACGTGCAACCTTTCTTTTATCTTTTTTTATATTATCATTACCTTTTGGATGGTTTTAATTTGAATCTTTCGGTGCGTTGGCATTATCGAAAACGACTCATTTTTTTGTTGAGTGAACAACATTTGTTCTTCTAAATTGCTCTCTACTGTTGAGGCTATTTGGTGGTCTACAATAACTTGATATTGACCATTTTATTACTGAGCGTAACAACAATATTCCGATGTTACAGAGTCTTTTTTTAATTTTTTTTACATTAAAGTAATTATTGTGGTTGTAAAACTTGATTTTCCAATTCCCTATTGCCTCACTGATGAAGAATTGCTTGGTGCTTCAGCTGTAAATACTGTGGGCGTATATTGAGCATTTTCACAGTTGCATTTATTTTTAGAGGATATTTTTCTGTTTAAGGGTTTACAATATTTTCCAGAAGGGGGGGGTCTCTGACTATTTTTCTATTGTGTGAGCCTATGATTTTATCCATATTGTCGATACAACTGGAGCTAATTTTCACTACATTTCTATCAAAAAAAAAAAAGAAAAAAATTACCTATAGATGTCGGATTGATTTAAAAACCGGCCAGAAGAAAGAGGTTCTGGAGGGGAATTTCGAAGGCAAATTATAATATGCCTTCCTGGAAGGAGTAGTATAAAAGAAATCAAAACGAAATAAATCAATTATATTATCATGTTTATATGAATTTTTACTCATAGATATAATATTAATAGGTTATTATGATACACAAAATAGATAATGATAATTGATTTATTTTATAAGATACTACCAGAATTATCAAAAAGGACAAAAATTGGTGAAATTAAAAACCAGTGTAATTTGTTGTAAATCAAAGCGGCGTAAAATCATGGCACTCTGTAAATGCTTTCCAAAAAACTTTCATTCCATCCTGTAAAAAGACATCATCTATTGACCCATATTTATGGAGCAGTAAAGGAATTAAAATAGACGGCGAGTATCTGAGCAACCTCAGATTTACAGACGACATTGCCCTTTTCGCAGAGAACCTACACGACCTCCAACTAATGATAGATGATCTAAATGAAGAGAGCAAGCACATGAACTTCAGCAAGACGAAGATCATGTGCAACAACCACATCACAGACACAGAACTAGATGAAGTAGACCACTACATCTACCTACGACTACGAATCTCCACGAGACCCTCAAAAGAAGAATAAATCAAGCGAAGAATCACACAAGGATGGCAAGCATTTGGCAGAGCAAGCTCAAACTTCAAAAATAAGAAGATCCCAGTAATCCTAAAGAGAAGGGTGTATGACCAATGCATCCTCCCAATAGTCACTTATGGAGCTGAAACATGGAACCTAACAAAGAGACAGACCCGTAAATTGAGAACCATGCAACGTGCACATGAAAGAATAATGCTGGGCCGCACATGGAGAGACCACAAGACAGCACAGTACATCCAAGAAAAGACAAGAGTCAGGGACATCACAGAATCCATTAGAAATCTCAAATGGCCATGTTGCAAGAATGGTGGACAACCGATGGACATCACGACTCACGACATGGATCCCCCGAGATCACATGCGCAACCGAGGCCGGCAGAATATAAGATGGAGAGACGAGCTTGACAAGTTCAGGAAGTACTGGCTCCCCGACGCCCATGATAGAGAAGTATGGCAAATCCTAGGGAAGGTCTATGTCCAACGAAGGACGTTAAAAGACTGATGATGATCATGATCATCACATGCTTGTAAATGTATTATGCTTGTAAAATCTGCAATAGCGAATAAATCAAAATACTGAAACGGAGAATGGCATCGGCGAGATGAATTCAAACTCTGTTAAGACAAATTTCATTTACTTTGCACAAATGCCCTTGGGAGAGGCATATATCCATCTTTCCTTCCAATATATCATCGGCCAAATTGGCATAGAAAGGTCCCTCATTTGCACAATGTCTTATACTTACTTGGAGAAGGCTATTGTCCAACAATAGACACTGAAAGGCTGATAAGAAAATGTAGTGATAATTGGAACTCTGTTGTGTCCTGGTTTCTACTTTCCAATAGGGAAGGGATTCTGATCTGGGGTTGCATGCCCTTGTGAGGTCGAGGAAGTTATTACTAGGGATCGCACCTTTGTTGAGTAGGTGGACTTTTCAAAAGCCAGAGATTTGTGGGAAATTTATTTGAATAAAAGGGGTTCTTGGTGATGGAAAGATTCGGAGCCTTTGCAATAGAAAATAAGAAGGACTGTTGAATGAGTAGAACTCATTGGTACCAACTCTCCTCAGTTTTCAGGTTGGCTCTTCCGACATTGATACTTTAGTACTTTGAAATTAAGTGGGAGCACCACCTGTACTTAAAGCAAATTTGAAAGTAAATTATTTACGTGGACCTAATAAAATTTACTGGTCCTCATTCGTTGGTCTTGAACTAATGGACGCCCTTACACCTGCTAATTCAAAATTTAGCTTGTTAACAATCCATTTTGATTCCTGCATGATTAAAGTGGTCGACATTAGAGGACAACTTGCAAAAGCGCAGTTAAGCTTTCCATTTCGCAGCGAATGTAAGAGCCTGGTGACTAAAAGGTTTAAATATTCATTCCAAAATGCCTTGGGGCAATTCTTCTGCTCGCTCTAGGGTTGGCTTGCAAAACTTGTGCTCAACCAGAACGTTTCTCCTTCTTTCAAATTGGTATTGACATCCAAGAATCACTTACGACTAAATCACTAAGGATACACCGAATTCTCGTACGATCAGCGAAGTTAAGCAACGTCGAGCATGTTCAGAACCTAAATGTGTGACCATTAGGTGCCGTAACCAGTTAGAAATTATGTAAACCTCCCCCGGCGATTTTGTTAATCCTACTTAAGAGAAGAAAGAAAATTTCAGCATCCCTCTCCACCCCATCGAGAAAATCCATGAATGATAGATCTCAATGAAATACTCTTCATTTCTCTTTTTTTTTTATTACTCCTCACTTACTTCCTACTCAATTGTTAGAAATGTTTTCTATTTCTACACTTAGAAGTGGAATAAAATCCCCTCCTAGTATTTTGGGATCCCCCCGTCCAGGGGAGAATTCTCTCTGGGTTGAGATCCATTGTGATAGAGGTAGCTTCAGTGAGTAAGAATATCTTCTATAAACATTCCAGATCATTTTTCATCAGGGCGGATTTTTGCTCTGTGCCTGTCACGAAGATATACACTCATTAATCATAGGCATTTTGCATATCGTTAAAAAGGATGTTTACAAAGTTTACAAAAGAACCATACGCCTTAGGGCAAGTCTTTTCAATGTATTTACAATCCAATGTCATGAACCTTTGTTTTC
Organism: Thysanoteuthis rhombus; assembly: GCA_963457665.1. NCBI lineage: Eukaryota > Metazoa > Mollusca > Cephalopoda > Oegopsida > Thysanoteuthidae > Thysanoteuthis > Thysanoteuthis major. Next base: position 513,676 of record OY735205.1, on the reverse strand, counting down.
AAATTAAACACATGAGAGGAATGTTAGCTCAAACAAAGGTAAGGTAATCGTTGATTTTTTTAAAAATTGATTTTTCCTTCCGTAGACTATCATTCACGCTTTCACAATCTTTCATAAAAGGCCAGGAAGAACTTTTAGACGGACAAGCGGAAAGACCGTGCCAAATTTTCAGGTGGACGCCTTCTATTTAGTCTTGGCTGTTCTTTCCGTCCGTCCGTCTGTCTTCGAAAGTTCGGTATGAATTCCAATGAGATTTCGTGAAAGTGTGGGCAATAGTCTACGGAAGAAGTCGACCAATTTGGGAGAGGATAGATGCCTGACTATCTTCCCCACGCCCTTGCAACCACTAGATATTCTTATCACAACAGTGCTACATCGAAAAACGGCCATTATAAAAAATGGCGTAAATATCGTTGCATCTGATCTGGAATGTCTGCGCATAATGTTCTTACTCATTGAAGGTCCCTTCAAGGTGCGGCTGGTTCCATTAGTCAACTTAAAAATTCCTACAGGGCTTCATTGCTGCGTCAGGACTCTATGCACCAAATGCAATTTTGAAAGTAAATGACTTACACGATTTACATAAGAAAATTCACTTGCCTTAATTCGACAGTCTTATATTAATGGACGCCATTGCACTCACCAATTGAAAATCTACCTCACTGACGCGCTGTGGTAATTTCTGCAAAGTTAGAGTGGTCAGCAGTCGATGAAGAACACTTGAGATCTTCAGTTCAGTGAAAGGGTAAAAGCCTGGTAGTCAAAAGGTTTAACACTTTATCCAAAATGCCTAGGGTGGAATACTTGCTCGCTTTTAAGTTTGCTGGCAATACTAATTCATTCATCGATTACTTGTTGCTCGCACTTAGGCCAGTTAGAAGTCTCAGCTGAGAGGCCTTTAAGATACGACACCTGGTATTCACAGACAGTCGCTCGTCTGGGAACTGACTTGGCCCAACATTGCTCAAATCCGGTAATAGTACAAGAGCCCATGTGTCTAACGTTATTTGACCGTATCTGACATAAATTGTGCTTACCATAAACCTTTTAAAATTGTCATTTATATTTCAACATCCTTCCGAGAATTTCAGTCTATTGAAATGTTATCAGTGCTCAGAGTTGGTTGAAAACGCTTTACTATCAGTGGGCATACGATAGATCGTTGCTCTAACTGGTCAGGTCGGCACTCTGTAATATTTACGAGTCTGCTTATTTTGTGTTAAAGTTTGTTTGTTTGTCTTGAGACCACATTGCCTTTTCTGCACGATTTTTCATCAATTTTCGCACGGATTTCAAAATGCCACCCAGAATAATACATAAACAAAGAAAGCCCAAGCCTGCACCCACCGGGGATAATATATGATTTAACTTCTTTTTTTTCTTATAAATGCTGTCCCATGATAGTTGTTACATTTATATAGACATTTAACGAACAATGTCATCAACTCTTGTCGGACAGGAGTAAGAGAGCATACCTCAAAGAATTTTCTATTTACAGATGAGTGGAAAACCTTGTTTCTATCAACATGAATTGCACTCAATAGATATGTCCCTGTTGTTAGAATGTTAGATAGGAGATCACAAGTTCAAAATCATACAACAAATAGACTAAAATACTAGCAACAAAACACGCTACTACGCTGTTACAATGTTAGGTACAAGGCCACAATTTACACATTTTACTTCTTGATGCAAGGTAAGTGATGTTCGTTCACTCGTAATTAATCTTGAAAGAAAATCTAATCTCGAACTGTTTTGGAATGGGCAATAAAGAATAAAAATATACAGTGCGAGGAGACCGACACGGGACATGGGATCAGTGAGACAGGTTCAAACTCCGGTTGAGACAGTTTACGTACGACGTTGGTATGACATGTGCCCGCTAGTCACAACTAAATCGCACTGGACACACCAGTTCCCGTGCGGTCACTGAAGTTGAGCTACGTCGAGAATAGTCAATAGCTTGATGGGTGACCGTCTTGGATTATCAGATACTCTAAGTCGTTGCAGATCATGAAGAGGATCTTACGTGGCGATCCTGTTAATCCTCTAAAAGAAAAGACCACCACCACAGTAAGTTAAATAACGCAAGTCGAGGAGCTCCCTCTTATATCCCTGAACTGTCTGACTGTCTTGAATAGATGCTTTAAAACGGATGCTTCGGAACTTTGACAAAGGGCATCTACGTCGAAGGCAAATTTGGAATCAAAGGATTTACACAAGAAAATTCACTTATCCTGATTGGCCAGTTTTGCATGAATAGACGTCCAGAAACTCATGAAATCAAAACTTCGCTTGTTAACGAGTGATAATAACGTTAAAGTGGTTGACTGTCGAAGACAACGTGAAAAATAGCACTTAAGATGTTCACTTCACTGCAAGATTCAAAGCCTGGTGGTCAAAAAGTTTAAAAACTTTATCCCAAAATGCCTACTCACGCTAGCGTTTCGGATTTGCTGGCATAACTAGTCCATTCATCCATTTCTTGCTAATCGCTGCAGGGCCAACTAGAAGGTTTCAGTGGTAGCGTACATGGTGTATAGATCAGTTTCCCTCTAAGGAGGAGTAACGGTATCATCATTAAAGTTCTCTTAGCTAGTTGCAACATTTATATTCCCAGAATATCACCCATCGAGGCACTGACTCGACGCTGCTTAATGTCGATGATCGTCTGAGAACCGTCGTGTCCAACGGATGTTGACCTTGTGCTCACTGTGAATGTTTCTTCTTTCCAGATCGTCGACAGGAGGAGTGGGAGGAAAGGGAGGAGAGAGAGGACAATTCTTCTCGACTCTACTTCCTACCAGATTCAAAACCAAGTGTTTCTTCGGGTAGCAAATTTCCATATCAATGTTTAATGTTTTTGTCGCTAACAGCGCGCAAAAGCGGAATCGTTACTCACACTGGTAAACCTTGTCCAAATACACTCTTTAATATTCATGAATCTATATGATCAGATCCAAAGTTTGTCTTGAAACAAAATCGTCATTTTGCAACGAATCTTTACCAAATCAGACATGGAGATTCAGATGCGTCCGAGATTTATCCAAACATTCCACAGAATTAGAAAAATCTTGAGTTTGTTTGTGAAATGCCATCCTTGCTCCCCCTACATTCCATTCAGCCAGATAAAATGCCGCCATCATTCAACAGCTACCCGCCCAATCAAGATGGTGCAAATCAGTCGACACTGTTGTTGACTTTGATGATACCGTCAAATATTGTACTGCAAGGCAATTTGGCACCCTTTTTATCAATTATATTTATTTAAAAAAATGTTAAAAATTTGTTAAGTATCAAAAAAAAAGATGCCCTTCACGACCACCTTGGTCATAGTTTTGAGTGCTAGTTATGGCATTTACTTGCAGTAACAATATGAGAAAAAATATAATTTTTTCGAGAAATTTCATTTCTCCCAGTTAATATTTGTAGAGAAAAAAAAACAACTGACTCTTGGTATTTATAATTTTAATACGTTGTCACCATGACTCTTAATATTCAGTGAAAATCTAATAATTTTATATCCACAAATTTTTTTAATTTTCGATCATATTGTAGTTAGGCGTGGCCAATTGTCACTTTTTGATTATTTCAATAATTTGCTTCTGCAATGTTTTTTACTTTATTTTTGGATGTTTTATTCCAGATCATTCAGTACTAAGTACATAAAGGATAGAGATCAGAATCATGAACAATCGTGGTTCAACATTATAATAAAATGTAAAATTGATGAAGAAAAATCATCAGTCTGTAGTAGTAGAAGCAAGGGATGGAGGAAGAGGCACAGATATCTGCACAAAATGCGACAATAGTATTTGTGTATATCTGTCACTCATTTCAAAAGAATACGTTGAAAGGGTGGAGATAGAGGAGAAATTCTGAGAAAAGAACGGGGATTAAGATGCAGGTTGGGGACATGCAAATGAGTGAGGGGTGAAAGATTTCGTTGAAAGGGATTAGCTGAACTCGGCCGTCAAGAAATTAAAAAGGTGACAAAGTAAAATGAGATGGAATTGAAGAGTCTGTGAGCGCAAGTTTTGGTTAAGTGACAGGTATATTCGCTTCAGGCAAGTTTCATCAGTTTGTTTTTGCTTTGTTTTTTAGTTTTTTCAGATATCATAGTACCCAAAATTCCCACCCTTTGGTATACAGCAATGGGTATTTTATCATTAAGAATATAGAAATTCATGAATTGAAAGTCACGTCAGAAGATTTTTTTTTTTGAAAACAGAGACGTAATCAAAAATGGGAAAAAAGGAAACATTTCTTTGCCTCAAAATACATTTCTGATTTATACATAACTGAAAGTAATGAAAGGTGGCAAAGGTTTCTATCCCATTTCATATGTGCATGTTTTAATGTGTCCAAGCACTCTCAACCATACTGTTTTATCAACAGATTCGAAATTGGCATCAGTACTCCACAGGGCACTTTCTAGTTTTTTTCCTCTAACTTTTTTTTGGCAGGGAGCTTTTTTGGCCCTTTTTCGGTCTTACTTGACGGGTTTATTAATAATATCTACACTGTTCAGAATTTGAGATGTTTTCCAGTTGAAACTACATCGTGATTCTTCAGAATCTAGATGTTTCTACAATTTTTTTTACTCTATCTTAGTTTTTTTTCCGGTGGTAAACGGCAGTAATGCCATAAATAGAATTTAATTCAACCAAATGTATTCTTCGAAGGATTTCTTTTTTCATGACTGCAAATTTTGATGCAGAGGTGGTTCACTTATTGACTATGATGGCGAGTATAATTATGCGTATATTTATCCATTTCTCAAGCCTCTTATTGTAGTTGTTGTACTTGATTAAGTTTTCATTCGCCGTTCAACTAGTCATTTATTCAATTAAGATCAGGAACTCGTCCAGGAAAACCACAGCTTTTAAATAGAAGGAATCGAGTCATAAATATTAGTTAAGCTTAGCTTAGTCTTCCACAGGATTGCTTTGGTGAGAAGGTTGTATTCTAGAATTCTTTTTTCTATGCATTGTCTGGTTGCATTGATAATTCACATTCAAAAGTCCGGGTAACTAAGTTACAATACAGACAGTTGTCCCCAGTGTTAGGCTAGAGGGTTTGATCCTCAATGAGTGAAAATGCGTATGGCCATGGGTCATCAAACTAAGCTAAGCGCTGGAGATATCAATAACAACAAAAAGAATGTTTAAGCATTAATCCACGGAATTCTGGCCGTTTGAAACGAACTATATCGCACTAGAAAGAAAGAGGACAAACGCAAGCACACTGAGGTATTGGCAGAATAAAGAGAAGAGAAATTTCTTTTAAGATTTTACACAAATTGGTCAATGAGTAAATTAGTAATTATGCTTTTGTAGATTCTGCAGAGTCCAAGTAAGAGACGCTCATCAGAAATCTGATGAGCGTCTTTCACGAAAGTCGGTGTTAAAATCTCTCTAGTCTTTTTCTTATATCATCATAATACTTTATCTTATTGTTATGAAGATATTGAGCATTATATGGATTCAATAATACTGCCATTTGAGTTTTTGATTTCTTTTATACTTTCGAAGAGAAGCAGATGGTAAGTACACACACACACACACACACACACACATATATATATATGTATATATATATATATATATATATACATATATGTATATGTATATATATATATATATATATATATATATATATATATATATATATATATATATATATATATATATATATATATATATATATAAGGGGAAAACCGGCAATACTAATATTTCATGCCCTTGCAATATTCAAAGCTGGGGAATGAAGTGAATTTTTTTTAAATTACTAATAATCTAATATTTTATACATGTATATATAAATCTAATGAATTATATATATATACATATATATATATATATATATATATATATATATATATATATATATATATATATATATATGTAAATTGTATTATATTCTAATACATCTACAATATATATATATAACAATATTCTTATACATCTACACCCCGCAGTATAATCATGGGAACTTACAAAGTGATATACACACACACACACACACACACACACACACACACATATATATATATATATATATATATATATATATATATATATATATATATATATGTATATCACTTTGTAAGTTCCCATGATTATACTGTGAGATGAATATAATTGGCACCGAGACTGTATTTTGGCGCTGAGTGA
>OY735205.1:482500-502500 GCA_963457665.1 Thysanoteuthis rhombus | reverse complement strand
CAAGCTCAACGATAAATCTGAGTTGCCATCAGCCACTATGAAATAGAATTTTATCGATTAAGCCGTAAAACAGCAATAGTTGAAAATCTATCTTGTACAGTTCATGGGTTTAAGCCTTAACATGAACTCTTCCCCAAAAAGTGTCAGTCTGAACAAGCTTCCGATAAATAACAAAAAGAGTCAATAGTTCTTGTCATCGGCGTGGGATTTCGAACATTGTAGACATTCATTTTTTCTATTACTATTACTGCTTTCTTTGTCGGCAGCAGTTCTGTATGAAATTTGTTCAGTTACTTGAAGGTTTTCAGTTTATCTCCTCTAATTGAATAGAAAACATGGTTGAACGAATTATTGACTCAATCTCTGTTTGATATCTTTCAGATTTCGAGATGAAGTCACACGGCATAATATCTACTCATTCAAATAAATGGAACCTGATTTGAAATGTACGTGAAAGAGTTCCGTAAAGAATCCTATGTCACAAAAGGCGAAAAGGAAGATAGAGGTCTAGTCTTAGAAACTTAATGATTTGATAAATGTAAGATATTTAAGGAATATTTCCATCCCAGACGAATTGCAATCAGTCTAATGGTGTCCCTGTGTTCAGGAAGCATTCACGTCCACTTGAGATTGTGAGTGTTTTGACAGAAGATGATGATGATGATGATGATGATGATGATGATGATGATGATGGGATTCATAACAACTTTTGGGGGCTTTTAGCGGCGATGTAACTTAGTCTCTTTTATTGTAATAGTCACGTACAATACTTATTGCTGGTCAGAGTTGGGGTTTTTTCAAGAGTAAAATTCGCCATCACGTTTTCCAGGAACATCTATATACTGGATAATCTAGAACTTATAAACAAGGGGTCTTGTGCAATACTGATGCCATCTCTCTCCCTCTCTCTCTCTCTCTCTATATATATATATATATATGTATATATATATATATATATATATATATATATATATATATATGTGTGCGTGTGTGTGTGTATATATATATATATATATAGAGAGAGAGAGAGAGAGTAAGGAAAGTCGTCTCAATATCTGTCTGAAAAGTGTATACAAGTGAAATTTCCAGGTTTTGTTTTTCCTTTTTGTAGATACACACAGTACGGTCAAAATGAGAATGATTCATTCAAATGTAGTTTTTATTCATGGCAATTGCCACAGAATCTTGAATTTTATAGCAATTACAACTCTTGGTATATGTTTCAGCAACAAAAAAAAAATGACATTTTCGAAAAAAGAAGCGTCGACGAAATAAGGGAAGGATTTTTTTGTCACATTCGAGAAATAACTATCCGGCATTATTGACCTCATTAAACGATAAGCAGCGATGTTTTCAATGTTGTATTGGCTGCCAGACATGCCAAAAGACGTCAAAGTGACTGCAGCCTTTCGATAACAAATTACCAAGACTGATGGTATCTCTCTTTGTCTGTCTGTCCGTCTGTCTGTCTGTCCGTCTGTCTGTCTGTCTGTCCGTCTGTCTCTCTCTCTCTCTCTCACTCTCTCTCTCTCTCTCTCTCTCTCTTTCAATGGTTTTGGAATTGTATGATGACACAAAATCTTTTGTTTCACAAAAAAGGACGTGAAACAAGTTTTAGGGCTGACAGTGTCATCAAAAGATTTGTCATGAATGATCTCTTCAACATTGCAGCAGGAATTCCAAGGCAAATCAAAGCTGATTTCAACCTGAAGGTTAGTCACCATTCAGTGGCCCGAGGATTGAACGGGTTCAAATTTGAAGCTTATTCTCCAGTTACTAAACTAATCATAGGTAGAAATAATGAGAAAACTAGACTTGAATATGTAAAAGAACACTTTGTTTGGAAGGAAAAGAATTGGGCAAAAGTCCATTTTAGCGATGAAAGTAAATTCAATTTAGATCTGACAGCAGACTGTTTGACGTCATGAAGGCGACAAACTCGAACCAAAGTGTGCCAAAAAGTTTGCTAGGTTTAGAGGGGTAGGTGACATGGTAAAGGGGATGCTTTCCTCTGAATGTGTTCGGCCAATTGTGAGAATAATGGACAGCAAATGCTAATGTGTATCTAAACTTAGTGAAGCAACATGCCGTATCTACTCAGCAGGTATCTCCCAACCAGCAGAGTCCCGGCTTGAATCCCTTGTGGAAGATAACAGGAGACAAAGATGGAAGGAAAACTGAACTGAAATTATTGGTAATAAAGGTTTCTATGTGTCATGTCTTTTGTTACATCATTCACAAATGTTCATTTTTTATGTTGTGTACTGCATCAAAAATGATATTGTATACCCGCTCCCTTATTTTGTCAGCTATATTTCTCTGAAAGAAAGACTTTACTTGAATATTTTTTTTTTTGCTATAACCAATTATGATAGAAAGCTTTTTCGTACAAGGAGTATTTACCAAGAGCTACGATTTCTATACACTGCAAGATCTCGTGGCATTTACTAGCAATAAGAACTTCATTTGTATAAATTGTTCTTTTATTCTGACCGGTACACACCTATACATAGATTTCGTAAAATCTCAATAGAAAAAATTCTCTAAAAATAAAGGACTCTACTGGGATGATGATCAATTAATTGTAAAAAAAAGTAAAGTGCAAAAATGCAAAATAGTTTTTTTTAATACATCATAGAGGAAATAAAAAAATTGAATTTCAGAGTTGGAATTTTGGCCAACATAAAAATTCTATATTTTCAGATGTTACTTCCAATCTAAATATTGATACCCATAAATCAGACAGAAAAGAAAACCATCCAAACAAAATCTTTAAAAAGATCCCCAAATCAATAGAAACTAGGCTAATAGGAAACTCCTCTAATGAAAAAATATCCAACAATGTTGAAAATAAATATATTAATGCTCTAAAGGACAGCTGTTTTAAAGAAACTAACTTTAAGTATGATAAGAATGTAACATCCAATAGTGTAAAATATAGCAACACCGAAAAAAATAGAAAATCATCTGAAATACACGGACATTAGACTTGTGAAAATCAACTCAAGAAAAATATTCCTCCAATTAATAGAAAAACACTTTTCCCCGACCAACCCAAAATATGTAATAAGAATATACTGAAAATCAGCTATAGCTGTTCGGATAATTTTGATAAACTCATATCAATGAAGTAATCAGATAGGATACAAAAAGAGAAAACATGAATACCAAGCTGAGATATCAACCCATGAAAAACCCTTAAAAGTGAAGTATTATATAGGATTATCTAAGACACCCTTTAAAATTAGATTAGCCAACCATATATTATCATCTACAAACGAAAGATATGAAAACAGTACATCACTGTCGATATATTATTGGAGACTAACAAATTGCAACCTCATACCCACAGTGAAATGAAAAATATTGAAACAAACACATGCATAAAAGAACAGTGAAACTCAATGTCACCTATGCCTAAATGAAAGATTTGAAATCATCACTTTTGCCATTTGAACAAAAAACAAAAGATAAATTCATTAAATAGCAAAAATGAAGCTGCGTTGGAGGGCTGGCATACTCAAAATTTCTGAGGAAAAAAGCGTAATTGAACACCCCACGTTCAGGGATATCAAAAATCAACCAGCATAACTATCTTATTCCTCTAGTTATCATTAGCATTAGTAGTAGCAACATTACGATTAACATCATAATTATTTTATACCAACAGCCACTTTCAGAACAACCTAATTACATTTACATTGTTACTTTAAATATATAGGGACAGACCAAACCTAGAATGATTAAAGTAACGACTAAGTCCATGTAAAAATGAACCCTAACGCAGAGGAACAGATTTGAATAAGAATAAAATTCTGTCAGAGAAGAAACATATCACAAAGAGCTGATCTTTTCACAATATACTGGTAAGGGAAATGCCTACAGTATCTCAAGCTACCAACAAGCAAAGTATCTCCACGATGCAAAACAAAAAAACATAACAAACAATGACCACCCATGGAAAACCGGGAAAAGGAAAAAGATATATAAATAGAATAAGAGGAAGGTCCTACACCCATGAGAGAGACCCCCTCTTCATGAAAAAAAAGTGAGCATCCAAAATAAGAATGAAATAACTCGAATCGGTCGACTAATCATAATTAACAACCCCTTCTTTTGGGTTGAGCACTCTTTGGTAACAACTACTAACAACTGTGAAAAGCTCTTCCAACTCTGGAATGGAGCATTCTGGTGGCTGGGGAATTATGCATAAGTAAATAAATTGCCTTATTCGGTCCTAATGACCGTCCAGTTCTGCCCCTGGGTTCAGAGCGAAGGTTTCAACCCCAACAGAGGGACAGGAAGGGATATCGAGTATATAGCTACATTGAAGAGTTGTAATACAACGAAACAGCTGTCTATGGATGACACAAAAATCAATATATATATATATATATATATATATATATATATATATGAGATAAGTTTGGAAAGTACCCAACCATTTGATATTAACAGAAGAATTGAAGTTGAAAATGACAGGTAGTCAAATCTGGCCAGTAAGGGGGTTGACCGACGGATAAAACACTTATATCTATCTATCTATCTATCTATCTATATATATATATATATATATATATATATATATATATATATATATATCATACAGAGGTGTATTTTTTTTTAAGTCATTCAATATTTTCAACAACAGACCCACCCTTAAAGCAACACCCACCTTATTTTATACATTTACACCGAATTGCGTTGGATACACCGGTTCTCGTACGTCACTCAAGTTATGATTATCGATCATTTGAGTATTTTACGACATTAATCGTTTCTGAATAGTCATGATATGACGTTTTCCCTTTTTCACAGATTGCAAATGATTATGACTTATTTCCTTATAGAATTTACGATCTTAAGCCAGGCTTTTTATCTTGGTTTGACATGAACTCCTCAGGCTTACAATACCAGTTGAAGCTTCACCATTCGATCGTACCTCATCGCACGACTTTTCCTACACTGTCCGTTGCCTGACAAAGGGTGGGACTTCCCAAGTTTTGCTATTTTATCCATTGCTTAGGGAATGAAAGAGATGGATTTGTGATTTTCCCAGAGAATTGATGCAAAGGAAACTTTGATCGTCTCAGCCAGAGTTTGAACTTGGCTTACTAATTCCATTTCTGTTGACCTTTGGCCCCTGGAACCTCCTCCAAGGATTTATAATTTCTGGATAAAGGACAATCTTAAGAAAAAACTTCTAGGGATTATTCAATCAAATTTGATCTGAGACCTTCTTTTATTAAGTCAGTATCAATAAAATACTAATCATCTGCAATTGTTTTTTTCTGTTTACATGTTTTATTTTAACACTTGATGATGTTAGCTTGGTCATTAGAACTGTAGTGAGTTCGCTCCTCACTGGGTTATTCACACATGTGAGCACCCAGTGAGACTTGAGTTAAGCTTGATAAATATCGAATGATTATCAAAACTACGTTCATTGTTGGTTATTTCGGAATGCTTGATCAACCGGCTGCCCAGAGAAACGTGACTTTTTGTTATAATACAAATTCGGATGCCAAAACTTTTGAGCTATTTCGGAGTCATGAACATTTCACTCCAAAGAATTTCGCAAAATAAATTAAATCAATAGAAATTATTCTCTCTGAATCTTTATTCCGATCGTTTCTTTCTTCTAGTATCTTAAGTGAAAGAATCCACACACAGTACTTATAGCACGTCTCTATCAGCAATTTACCCTGAAGGGTCATAGTAAGCAACCGGTTTGTTTAGGGTAGTTTTATGGCTGGAGATGAGATCTTGAAAGAAAAGACAGACTTAGATGATGTATATTACATCGATGAACATTGGTGGTTATGTGACGCTCATTATTACTTACTGCAATAGTAAATCACTTCTTTTTCTTCTTTCCTTCTTCTTCCATCTCTTTCTATATAGGATGTCAGAGTGGATATCCACTGTGCCTGACTATGGGATGTTCTAAGTTAGCTGGTTATCGCCATCCGATGCATCCCGAAAATAATAATTTCATATTTGTTTCATATTGAGACTAATATACTTATCTTCTATGTCTCGTAAATTATGTTTTGATCTGTGCATTTTTCAGCTTTCCCTAGGCACATGTTGCTTTCTATAAACATTGATATTTTACAGATTTGTCAAAAATTAAAAGATTGTCGGATACAAACAACAACGGAGCAAAATTTTTTCTTCTTTTTTATCTGGAGATGAATTTTAATCGGAATTTTATAATCATCATTAATCCCTCAAGGACCAATGAACATGCCGTTAAACCGAATATATATATATATATATATATATATATATATATATATATATATATATATATGTGTGTGTGTGTGTGTGTGTGTGTGTGTGTGTGTGTGTGTGTGTGTGTGTGTAAATATTGTAGCCTGATTCACAGCGTGCGTTCTCTAGGGACTGCGCCACAACTCAATCGTTACTAGGTCATAAACGAATGGGAAATGGTCCCATAATGTCCTGGAAGTAGGGGTGGGGATAATAACAGCATCACCCTAGAGACTATTGCAGAGTTATCTCGCTAAACTAGTCGCCTCTGTAGGCAATTCTGTAAATCTCATCCAAAGATTGTGAATTGATTGAAGTGGACCAGTGGGCCACAGTATACGAGGTCCCTTTGGTCGACGGCACAAGTTGCCAGTTTCAAAAAAAGATTGACCCTCAAACTGAGAACTATGTAATGTGCACAGGAGATAATCATTCTCAAATTCGCTTGGAGAGATGACAAAACAGTACAGCAATAACAGAAGACAAAGATATCACGGAATCCATCGGTAAAAAAAAACTCAAATGGCTATGGGCTGGTCGTTCATCATGAAAGTCAGACGACCACTGGACGTTGCAACTCAATGGATCCTGAGAGACCATATGCGAAACTATGACCTCAAAAATTAATATGGTGAGATGAATCGGACAAGTTCAGAGAGTATTCACCTAGCGACGTTCGATGAGAATCTTGGGAAAGTCAATGACCAACGACGGACACTAAAAGGATCATGATAATGATTGCAGAACATTAATAATCTTGAGAAGGATCATTAATGTTCAAAAAGTATTTTGGACAATTGAACTTGTCCATCGAATGAATCGGTTGAAACGTTGTGTGAGAAATAAAAACAACAAGTAGGGGTTCAATTATCCAAAAAATGAATTGATTCTAGAATGTTGTCTCGATTTTTCAATCTATGTTGATGTTTACCAAACGCTCGGCGTTTTGACATTTTCATTTTGTGTTTAGAATAGAATCTCACATCTTTAAATGAAATCTCCATCCCTGCGCCCATGAATATTAAATGGAAGTTGTGAATATGAGAATAAAAGATGAGACAGCATTACATTTCTCAACTTAAGAGCCTTTTATTTAATTATCCCGTGGTGATCTCGTTGAATCTTCAAGGAGAACGATTTCTACTCTACACTCAATAATATGAGGATCCCGCAACTCTTCCCCTATCCTATGAACCATCAGACTGACCCAGCTGCAAGCGACAGGAAATAGATTTCTTGCTCTCACTTTATCTATATTTGAGGGAGTTTTTTATTATGTCGAATATGCCTTCATTAAAAACAATTCTAGGCTATGTATATCTACTTTCATGCCTGAGCAAGAATGCCGATTCTTCTGGAATATTTTAAACCAAGAGACTTAGTCAAGAAAAATTAGTTCAGTCCGATGTGACCCAAATGAACTGTGATTAGATGTCATTCTTTGTCTTCTTAAACAAAGACAAACCTATTTTCCTCGCCTCTGCCTTCAGCTAAGTTTTGTAATTGACTTTTACTTCACGTTGTGAGTCTTTCTGTAAAGACAGTTGTTTCTCTGAGACAACTATGAGAGTTCGCCATTCCTTTCCGAAAGCGATTGGCATCGTATGAATCAAACGTTGGTGATTTGAAGCCATAAAACATTACTTTATAAATCTATCTTGACTCCCAGCTATTTTACTTCTTCTTCTTTCTTTTTCTTTCTTCCCCCTTCCTCTCACTTTCACTCACTCACCCCCATTACGCACACACATATGAAAAGGCATATGCATATATATATATATATATATATATATATATATATATATATATATATATATATGTGTGTGTGTGTGTGTGTGTGTGTGTGTGTGTGTGCATGTATACATGCATTTATGAATATATATACGTCTGGGTGCGTGTGCGTGTGTGCAAATATGGATAAGTATTCTTTTACAAATATGCACACACGCACAAACACCTATATGCATGTATGTATGTATGTATGTATGTACATATAAACATTTCCATCGAGAGTGAAACACTTTTTGCGACAGACATTCCCAAGTTCAAATAAAAAAGAAAAATCCGGCAGCAAAATCAATCAGTCCATCATCACCGATTGTTTTCAGAATTTTTTTTTATTTGCTTTCTCTCAGATGTTCTAGATATTTATATGTATTTTTCGTATGTACTTTTAAGCAAACATCTTGTTCATGATTATATGTATATATATATATATATATATATATATATATATATATATATATATATATGGGCACTGCATTTAGTCAAATATTGACTCATGTTTCTACACATTATTTCACTTACTTTCAAACTGAATTGTTAACTACTCCAGAACTGTTACTAGAGTAAATAAATGTTTATGTCTTATTAATTTCAACGTGGCTTTCATTTAAATTTAAGTTTTAGTAGAAGAGTCAATCGTTACAAATTTAAAGTAGTAGATATTCTTGTTATCAAAAGTGTTGCCTTTGAGTGGATGAGTCAATTCTGCCGAACAAAAAAATTACACTATTCATTATATAGGTAGACAGGTCTGGTTAGTCATTTAAAAGAAACTGTTATGTGACCAACGTCTTTTGGTTGGATAACGTGTTTTGGGGATCAATTAACAATTGAAAAATGGAGCGATCAATGGATAAATGAATAATTTACTTTTTGCAATTTTGTTTGGCTTTCAGAAAACAAGCATGAATGCTGCATGGCAGAAATTAAGGGACCAATCCAGCAGAAACATTCATTGTAAATTGAACCCTCAATAAAACTTAGTAAAGAAGTATTTTTTAAAGAACATTTAAAGGAGCAAATATTAAAATCTGCAACCCTTTACCTCGACTGGTGAGGTCTGTATGCGTCATAGATCCATAGCCAACCATCCTGCCAGCCAAACCACTCAACACTGACAAAACTATTTTGACAGTTTTAGTGACAGTTTTGGTTGACGGTTTTTAATATCCTTATTCACTTAATTTCTGTTAGTCTGGCACAAAGCTGCAAGAGCGACGAATCAATTAAATTATCAGTTACGCCAAATTTCATTCCTTAGTTTTTTTCCGAATTCATCCAGCTAAGTTGGGAGAGGTATAATGATTATTACATGTATATCGATTTTTTCCTCCAGACAATATCTCCAAAAGTTCTTTATGAATTCCAACGACATTTCGTCGGTGGGATGTGGACGATGGAGAAATTGATCAAATTTGAGAGTGGATCCAGGAGTTTATTTTCAATTGACACGTATTTCTTAAATATAAAAAATCCTTGGTATCATCAATACGTTGGAAAAGACACGCTGGCCCCAGAAAAGGATACTTCGCCATTGACCATCTCCGTTTGTTGAATCAACAACAGAAAACAGTGGAATATGAAATCTCTTGCCATTGCATCCGTCAACAACAACAAAAAAATCTTTGATTCAGGGGAAATTTTGAATAATCAAGAATATAAATTGATTGACTTGTCATCATGGTTGACATTTGAGTGATTGTCGACTGAAATTGCTTCAGAGAAACGGTCATTATCATCTAATCCAGGGGTCCCGAACCTTTTTTTTGTGCAGCGGGCCGATGTAATATTGGATTTTTCCTTGCGGGCCGGTTGTTGGGTGGTGATAATCACGTCCGGAAAATAAGTGATAAGTCAAGTATAAGTTACATATAAAATGTTAATACACTCAACATCGTTTTTTTTTTTACTGTGTAAGTGTCCAGCTAAGAAAATGATCCCGTGGAGAAAATTTCAAATTAATTTTCAAATCCAAGTTCTCTTCATTGAGTACTGGAAAGTTTCTGACTGGTTCATTCCATTTTTTAAAATTCTTGGTTTGATTAGAATAGCAAATATATTTCTTAGTGGGGATGTGGGAGGTGTGGTAGGGAATGAGGAAAAGTACCCGTCTCATATCACCAAGTCATATCGTGCCCTTGTGACCCAGTAGGAAATGCTTCAGGATCCGCTACCTGAGTCTTGCATCAATTCATTAACTCTCTACCTCTACCAGACTTGTGAATTTTAGTTTGCTGGATTGAAAATCAACTGTTCAAGCATAAAACTTCTAAGTGTTTAGGATATTTCTCAAATTGATTTGTCACGCAAGGCACTTTTGAAATTCATGTCTACTTCACTTCGGCGATTAATCAACTTCAATATATTCATTTTATAAAGAGTTTTTGACACCTGCTTCCATCTATCGTTTCAGTTACCTGTGTTTGAATGGTCACACTTAAAAGCAATGATACTTTCTGTCGTGTTAATATTTTCTTTTGAATTTTATTTTCATATTTCCTCTAGTTTTCTTGCTAATAATTTCCTTTAAATTTATCTGATGTTGGCGTGATGATTTTGACAAGTCCAGGATGTATGGGTACCGTGACTGGTGAATTTGGTGGGAGGTTTATAGTCATCGACGAACTTCAAAAGGTCGATTCATGATGATGATGATGATGATGATGATGACGACGACGACGATGATGAGGATGATGATGATGATGATGTCAGAAAAAAATAAAATCAATCTTTCTACTTTCGAATTGTGTTTTTTTAGTTTATGCATTACGCCTATTTTATATTTGAAATATTGGTGACAAAAAATTCAGTTTTATGAAGAATATTGTTACTTTGTTTCTGGTGCTTTGTGGTGAGTTAGAGGTTAACAAGTCGGTCATGCAAATCATTACAACTGAATAATGAGTTTGGCCCTCACTGGGTGCACCGTACTTAGTGATTATACGATAACATGCAGTTTATTGCAGTATCTGTAGTTTACAGTACTTTGATTGGTCGTCTACTAAGACCCCGACTGACCTAATTACAAGGTGTAGACAACTAGTCATTTGTGATTTGTACGTTCAAACTAAACTAAAGAGACACATGACTTGTACAGTTCAAACGTAACCTGACTGACCCAATTAGAGAAGCAGATAGAATTAGCATCAACAGTTCATTTCAACTTCAAGAAAAAAACAATCATCTTAATAATTGTACCCTCTACAACTGAAAGATTTCCAGTATCTCTGAATGATTTACGAAGTGTATTTTATTAAAAGATTTAAATGTGTATGATGAAAGATGTGATACAAGGTGTATAACTTTATCATGATGCTATTACTCAACGTATATCTTGATATATTTTGCCTATAAACTGACTATTATAAAATTCTTCATCAGATTTTCTCAAAATGTTGTTGTTGTTGTTATTATTATTATTATCATTATTATTATTATTATCATTATTATTATTATCACTATTATTATTATCATTATTATTATCATTATTATTAATGTTTCTATGTTTTGACAAAACACTGATCATTGATACATTCTATTCTACAATTTTGTTTCAATCAAGCAGTACATGTATCCCAAGTTCGCCGTTGATAAAGGAAGGAAAAGAAATTGTTGAAAGTAATCCGGAGAGACATATTTCGGAGAAGAACCAGGAAGGAAAATAAGATGGTATTAATGATCATCAGTCGTTGTCACAAACATTGTGATCTATGGATGTACATAGGGTTAAGTGCATTGGCAATAAAAGGGATCATGTTGAAAAACAGACATTTATTGAGAGAAGGAAAACTTTTTTTATATCTGAATGTACTTACATTCGAGTATGTGAGCAAACTTATATGTATGCTGCATGCAAACCTATACACGAAGATTTGCATGCATATACCTATGTATTGGCCTTGGAGAAATCTCCATGACGTATTCGCATAAAAATCCCTTCCACAAATCATTAGGCTTTATGTCAAGTCTTTCCCAGTTTATAGAATTCCAATTCCAATTCCAATTACTTGCTGAAAACCTGCCCTATGAACAAAATGTCCAGATACCAAATGAAACCTTGGATCCTAATAAGAGATCAAAACAGTTTTTGATTGGGTTATTTAATTATATTCTCCTGGCTACGACGGACTATTTAAGTTGCGTAGAGCTCACATACATCAACGGAATCAGACTTTTTGTATTATCCATGAAAATAGATCATTACTAGCGGTAGGAGCACGAATAGAGATCCTGCATTACTGTTTTTCAATACACAAAGAGTAATGTGCGAAATACGTGGTCCAGCATCCCATTTGGAACTACAGAGGTTTTTTTAGGTAAGTCCAAAAGCAGCTGGAAAAATGATTACGGAGTGATTTAGCGTATTACCTTCATTGTAAATCAAATCCATCAAAAATTAAAACAAGTGTCGGAATTTCGATAACTAAATGGCCAAAATCTTGCTCTTGGGTCCTATTAATAAAAAATTCAGTGACCATTGTTGGGTTCAGCGATGACAGACCAACGGTTATTTAATTGATTATAGATTAAATTGATTGAATAAATGAATAAATAAAGTGGACAAATTTTAAGATTAGCATCAAATATACTTTAAGTCATTTCCTCTGCGAAATCGGATCATTATAATGTATATTATCGAGAATACAGACTATCTTTATCAAGTTTCAGATTGGACTAGAAATTGCTTTTTTTTTCCAAGTTAAAGTACTGAACGGTATTTCTCAAACAAAAATGTATCTGCCGTCTATGTCGTTTTTTGCTGTGTCATACTTACAAACTTACAAACAGGAATCGTATCATTAGGACATAGATTTTTGCATCTCTTTTGGAAACCAAACAGACTACTTCCTGCTGCCGATGAAATAGTTTTCTTTTTTGTTTTTCATTTCTGATTGGAAACCATCTACCAAAACTGTCAACATCGACACAGTCAACATCAAAATAAACTTCTTCAGTTTTTAACTTGGTCTGTCTGTCAGTCTAGCTTATTCAGGGATAAGGCTATAAGAAACTGTAAACCAAAACTCTTAATATGGATTTATTCAGTTTCTAGCTAGATCTGACTGGCTATTTGGCTGACTGACTATGTATGGATGCCTGTAAGTATGTAATTTCATTTACAGTAAGTAGTGTTAGAAACTGTGGACCAAAACTCTCAACATAGGTCCCTTCAGTTCTCAACTGGACCTGACTGTTTGCTTATGTATATATGATGCATACGTGCCACACTAATAGGAAACCAAGGGCTGAAAATTTCAGTATTATTATATCTAGAATAACATTTGGGGGGATTGCCTACCCGACACGCATAATTTTTTAGTAGGGTGCAATTTACAATGTGATTTCATGCTGAATTGGTCGAAATAGTTTTTGTCCGACTGTGTCACACTTGTTGGTTATAATTTTTTTCCAGACTTGGTCTTTTTTAGGAATCACCACAAAACACAAACTGAGAGCAACTTATTCACTAATCAACTCTCTTCTAATTTTTTAATTGATCACCCCATGAAGAATACTGCCAAAAGACGTTAGTCGTGTGGCGGTTTATATTAAGTAACCGTCCAGATCCCATTCCTAGGAATTTTCCAAGGACAAAGTCGCTTTCTGAGAGAAGACAATAAACTGATACGGGAAAGTAAGGATCTGGCAGGTGATGCACATTAACATCAATTTTCTCTTTCATTTCTGACTCCCTCCTTTTGCTATCCATACTTTTGCATTCTTTCATAAATCAAAATGAAAGGCCATCAGTGGACTTAAATCCGAATTACTTTACGTAGAAATTCATTTCATTGATGTGATCCATTCCATGATAGCTATTTAGAAATATTCGGTTATACGCATGCGAATATAGGCATACTCCAACAAACAATGAAAGTACTTGCGCTTTCAAAACACATACACACGTTTATGTATTTGTATTCAATTTAGTAACAATATGTAAGTACAACATTTATTTATATTTGTACACACAAATGCATAACAGTAAACTATGAATTGATTATGAAAGCATACACTGTAAGTGGACATACGGTAAAATGAAATGTATTGGACAAAAACATTTCATTAGGCAGCGAAGGAATCTTTTAGCTCAGTACATTCATATATATGCTCATTGCCCCTATTTCCTTTTTGGCAACTCTGTGGCAAAAGGGGGACAGACATGATACCAGTACTTGACATTTTCAAACTCCAAAATACATTATCATAAATCCTTGTAGACTACTATTTACTTTCATCTCATTTTTCAAGTCGATTTTTATTGCAGAATTCACCCAGACCGACTTTTTTCCGACAGTGAACAAACAGCGTTGATTGGAAATGAAGAATACATTTCTGGTGCTATTTATTCTTTATTTCCGGTCAATGCCTTTTATTCTCTGTCGAATGGAAGCCGGTCAGAGTAGAGGTTGTGGTTAAGAGCTACTGAAAAATGAAGAAGAAAATAGTAGTCTATAAATATTAATTATAATGATTTGCTCTACTTCATCTGATAAAAATAAATAATAAAAACAATTGCTTGAAGTGTGCATGTTTTGAAAGATTTATGCAGCACACTTGGGATAGAGTTGCAAGACACTGTTGTGTAAGGAACACTTGTTGGTGAAGAGTCCATCAAATTACTTGCAAGAAGTAAAGACAAAAACAGTAAGATCGAGATCAGTATCCAGGATCGATCTGTGTTTCCATGTGTGGTTCCGGTTGGAAGAATTTGGCATCGGATTTTTGTTTGGCTCGTATTGCAGGGCATTCGTTACGGCAAAGACAATCAAATCAACGTCAGAAGGAAACTCAACGCGCAGTTCCGACTGAGTTTGGCTGCCGAACGGAAAATCCATCAAAGATTCGGATTCTTCCTCAGAAAACGAAGTAATTTTGCAACGCTGCTAACAAAGTCCATTCGTGTATGTCCGTTCACACAATATCGCCAAAAGTTTTCAATCGAATTCAATCACACTTTTGAAATATTTTTTAACATAGCAAACGAAGTTCACTCGTGCCTGCGTGTCCGCACAATATATCTGGAATTTCTCTAATAATTCCAATGGCATTTCCTGGCAGGGTATTCACTCATGCATGTTTATCTGTTTGTCAACACAATATCTCCACAATTTGTCCATGATACCGATTTAAAATTTCTGGAAGCGCGAGAGAAAATGTTTAAATTTTTAAGCAGAAAGGATTTTGTTACAAATTGAGAGATATTTTCATTTTATATATTTTCCGTGTGTATTTCTATTTGCTTATGCTTGTGCACAAAGTATCTCTGAAAATAATTTCTTCGGTATTTTGTTAAGGGGTTGGTCATATGCTGCGGAAAATTTGATTGACATATGGGGTGGATCCAAGAATTCTTTTTATGCACCAAAACAACGATCCAAGAAGTGAAACTGTAGCACTTTAGCTATATATGAGATGATTTTAATTGAGCTTTTAGTCAGTGTTTAATATTGGCTGATATATGTGTTCTCTGGGTGCTTTCTAGTCTTTTATCACTTACAGATCATTGTTAGTGACTTGCAAACCATTGACCAAGTTTGAATTCCAATCGAGATTGATCCATCTGCCTTAAAGAACCAAAAATCTAACTCTCTCTACATTCTTTTTCATAGCCAATCATTTTATCAGAGGTAAACAACGTTTCTTTTACTTTTTAGGAGTCAATATGTGCAAAAATCTTGAATTGCCCAAATTTTGTTCCTGTGACAGAGTTATGTGTGCACTGAATGTTTCTGCAAATGTTAACTCTTAACTGTTTCAAGACAAATCTTGGCACACCCTATCTCTCGTAGCTAACGAAGTTGTCCTGACATCTCCCAACATAGTATATAAGTAAGACTACATACTATAAAGTCACGTATTTACTTGCGATTTTATTCGATTGTTTCAACTACTTTATGCAATGGGATGTTTACAGTAGATTAATAGCTATAACAACCATCACAAATTTGTAAAACCAATAAACAAATCGACGGATACATTCGAGATTATTTTTAGTACATATAAAGGTATTATATTATCCTAGTTACAAGTTCATTATTATTAATTTCATCAATTTAAATGTCTAACTTTTGTGCACACATAAAGATTCTTTGTGTTTGATTGCAGAACATATGTGATCGTACTGGACGTAGGCACACAGAGCTTAGGAGGGACTGAGCTGGTTAGCCTCAATAACTGACCGAGAAAAACATGCATAAGTACAAAGGACAGGCGAATCGTACAAATCACCGAGACATGAGCTTCGAGATGGCTGCTACATCCTTTAGCAGCAGTGACAGACAAAGGCAACAATTAAGAATGAATTATATCTTTTTTAGGAGGGAACTTGGGCTTGAATTAATCAAACACTTTTTGAAGAATGAGGATAAAAAGGTTTTATTCTTTATGAATTTTGCAAGTACCTGCTGGTAGTCAAGTTGAATATTTGACTTACGAGTTGAGGGTTCCACCCACTCAGGATGGCTTCCCTACACGAGCAACCTAGGTGGTTGATAAATGAGTTGCACAAGCATATTTAAACATGCCTGACAGGCCAAATACAAATATTTTAAGGGTGACAGGTGAAAAATATATCCTAAGAGAGAAAGAAATGAGTATATATCTCACAACTTATAACCCAGTTGACTTACTCTGTCGGAAATCGTTGGGCATCTGCGCGCATATATATATATATATATATATATATATATATATATATATATATATATATATATACATATATATATACATATATTGTTAGGTAATATTTTATCAAAAGGGATGTGACATATTACTGGGTAATAAAAGATTTTTTATGTAAATGTCCGTCGTGTTCGAGGAAATTACGTTTTAGCTGAATTGCTTTTCGAAGAAAACCATTTTTAGGAGCTTCCACTTGTATCATCGTCAGTAATTTATCCAATTTCTTACATGGTTTATGCAATGTTTTATCTAAATATACAGAGACGCAACTGAATTTTACATCTTCCTCTCCGACGTATTTCAGAAGCACTATTCATGACCAACGTTCATTCTAATTCTTTATAGTCAGTGTACGAAAAAATCTGAAGTCCAATTCTTTTCCCATTGGCAAAAGGACTGAATACTTGTGCAAATGTTAACTTGAAATTATTTTTAGATACATTTTGGCACCAAATTATCTTGAATTAAATTCTATTATCTTACAGTCATCGGTTTAATCAAATCTTGATTATCTATAAGCATCCTATTCTACACAAACTAGAGTTGATTATTCATTTTCTCTGGCTTGAGTAAATGATCAAAATGATTGAAGAGAAGCTCATGAAATGATCGTGACAGAAGAAAATTTAATGACGTAAAGATTGAAGGACAATGAATGAACTCTATGCATTTAAAAGTTTGATCATTTCTTTTTCTTTTTTTACGTCAAGTCAACCGATTCTAATCGCAACAAGACTGAATGTAAACAGGAAGGAGACCCCCTTCTGTCTCTAAAGACAATGGAAAGACACAGAAGTGACCTCTCCGGGGTATGTCTAGGTGAAGCGTATGGAGATCTCAAGATGCCCTGTAGACAGGATCCCACTTTTGCGATTGCTTCCAAAGGAAAATCGAGCGCGATATATTTGGCATCAATTTGGCTGCAGAAGTTGCCAAAAAGACGTTAAAGTTGACATTCGACCCCCTTGAAAGGGTGCCACTTGCCAGTTTTGAATCAGAATTGTCTTCCCCTCGGACCAGATACTGTCCCAAGAATAGTGAGTCTAGGCTAAGTGTAGAAGGATGTTTATGAAAGTATTGTGTCTTGTGTTTATGTAAATTTATTTCGTTTTGTTTTGTTTTGTTTTTCTATCGAGCTGTCATGGCTTTCATAACAAGGTTTCCAGCCGGTTGAGACCCGACCGGTGACTCAAAATCGAAGCGAACATAAGACTGCGAAGACAGATTAGGCACTTGCATGACAGAATGGGAAAAGAAAAAAGCTGTATGTTTTATGTAAAGCGATGAGGAAGGACAAAGAGGGCGAAGACTGTGGTGGAATAGAATCACGTTGTCTTTGAGAGCTACATTCGCTCATTTTCAGAACAATTTAAAAAGCGTATAAAGAATCAACATTTTCTACTTTTGGTGGAGACACTTGTTTCTTTAGTGAAATTATACATGAATAAAAGATTTGGTTAGTGACTGAAAATATGAGTAAAAATCTATCTGAGACTCAGTTGATATTTTAAAGTCATAAAAAGAACGACGTAGGTTTTGAACAGATTTTGTACTTGTTTTTACTGACAAAATGAATTTGTGCAACAAACAATAAGAATTTTAGAGTAAAAAAAATACACCTCATAAACTGTCAAACAAATTCTAAAATAAAAACAAGAAATTCTCGTTCATTTTGCTAATAAATTTTATTGTTAGTTGTATTGTAAAAGTCAATTGAAAAAGCGACATAAATGAACATATGAAAAGCTATTTTGGCTTGTTTTTACTTTGAAAAAAATCGTAGGGCAAGCAAGAATGACTAGAAAACTCATCCAAAATATAAAGAACAGATGTTATAATTGTGACATTTCGAACTGAACTTTCAATATTTGGTGTTAAATAAACAATAGATCAAACTATATGTAAGATAATCAATTTTTCCTGCAAGCTTTATCTGATGATAGATTTCAAGTAATCTGATTATTTTGGTTTGATCCCAAGACAAGAAGAATTTCGTCTTGTGCGGTAAAAAAAAAAACATCTATTGAGATTCTTACGAAACTTGAGAAAAAATTGATTCTAACGTGCTGCTGGAGACCAGGATGAAAACGACTCGATAAATTTTGCTTTTTTTAAAAATCATAATTGATTACATTCATTTTATTGATTTTTATAATTTTTTATTGATTTTTATAATTCGGTGTTACTGTCTTTTTGTTTTCTCTCGACTAGAATTATCAATTCGATAATGGCGTCATATTTTGATACTTGGGTCTTCTTTTAATGGGGTTTCGGTACGGAGTTCAGATTAGCGAAACAATTATCAAAGCAGTTAACCTCAGCAAATGTTTGGTTGAAGATTTTTCTTCATCCATTTACGTGTATATTTTTTTTGAGTTTGAAATTTGAAATATTGAAAATATTTTTCTTTTTGAATTCGTGAACAAGAACGGTATAATAGAAGAAATGATTTTTTCGGTGATTTGATTTTTCTCGGTATTATTTATCCATTATTATTTGATCCTACATTGTGCGAGGCATTCAAATTTTACTGTGCGGCATATTTTCCTTGTGGACGACCACGCATCTTAGCGAGAATGCTGCTCAGAACCAACCTGTCAGCCTGAGCAGTCGAATAAGAAAACATCACAATCCAACGAGAGGGACTTGATAATTATCGCTTCTTTAAAAACCACCAATGGAAACATTCGTTTTATTCAATTTTCGCAAAGTATTAGATCAGGTACTGGCGATGGCATCTTCTGATATAAAATGATTCTGTTGGCAGTATTTATCCACCAACCCACGAGCTCGAACTGTGACATAAAGTCGACTTCAGTGTGGAGACACGCACGTCTTACGTGTGGTTGATTTCAAAAATAGTTAATTTAAACGGAACTTCATTTTGGGGGACGTCTTGGGTACCAAGCAATTAACCTGATCTTGGAAGGTGCTTGCCGGGGATACGCCCCCATAGAACTGGATTCATTATTCAAAGGTTTTACACTCAAAGTTAAATGATGCAGCCCACTTTAAGCAAGCGTAAACCGAATCATCTTAGTCTGAAGTTTTTTTCCGTCTTTAATTAAAAAGCTGACTGCTCCACTTCCGCAACTGCTTTCAGTCTCTTTCATGTTTTCTGAGAAGATCACTTATAAACACTCTAGTCCGATTCCAGAAACTCTGTTATTAAAAAGGGAAGTTTTTCCTGTCGGAATTTAAACAACATTTTTCACTTAATGGATATTTAGATTTCGAAATGTTTTAGAATTGGT